>OX638135.1:63255482-63567982 GCA_951804985.1 Dryomyza anilis
TTTTCTGAATCAATTCGTTAAATACAAGTTTGAAATACAAGTGCATATCAAATTTTTGGTCGAACATTTGCAAAAATATGAACGTATTTCATGGTTGAGACATCATTAAGTATATTGGAATTGGAAATTTCATCAAATTCGGAGATATGCTGAAATTTGAATTTGTTTGTTTTCATATTTCAAAAAATATTTATTTATAAAAAAATTGTTTTTTAACAATAAAAAAATAAAAATATCAATGAACAAATAAATTGTTATATATACATTGAATTTGGAAGTTGACCCAGACAAAAAATATGCAAGGAAACTGGTATTATAGCAGTAGTTTTGAGGAAAACTGACAGGCTCCCTATAGCAACATTAAGCATTTTTGTGTAAGTTTTGAATGATATATTTATAGCTTGAATATGGAAGGGAAAGGTAGCCTGCGAGTAACAGGTAAACACATTGTATAGGAATTTCTGATTTGAAATTTTAAAAAGCTTCTTCATAGTAGGAAACTGAAAGGGAAAGGTAGCCAGCGAGTAGCAGGCAAACACATTGTATAGGAATTTCTGTTTTGAAATTTTAAAAAGCTTCTTCATAGTAGGAAACTGAAAGGGAAAGGTAGCCTGCGAGTAGCAAGCAAACACATTGAATAGGAATTTCTGTTTTGAAATTTTTAAAGCTTGATCAACAAGTTGTCGACAGAACATTTTGTTTTCAATATTTAAGTTTTGAAGTTTTAAACGATTGATCAACAAGTTTTCGACAGAAAAATTTGTTTACAAATATCGATTTGCCTTCAAAATTTTTCAGTATTGAAAATTGTTGTCATTTGTAGACTTACTTACTTACTTATTTGGCCATTACAACCCATGATGGGTTTCGGCCGCAGCAATCACCTCTCGCCAGTCGCTTCTGTATTGCGCGCGCTGGCGTCAGTTTTGCACTCCAAGTGTTGTCAGGTTGTCTCGCACTTGGTCGGTCCACCGGAGATTCGGACGCCCTCTCCTAACTTGACCACCACTGGGTACAGAATTGAACATCTTTTTTGCAGGAGCGCTTTCATCCATACGCTCGACATGTCCAAGCCAGCGTAGGCGCTGGATATTAATGCGCCTGACTATGTCAATGTCGGCGTAGAGCTCATACAGCTCTTCGTTCCATCTGATTCTGTACTCGTTTTCAACGCATATCGGGCCATAGATTTTCCGAAGAATCTTTCTGTCGAACGCTCCTAAAGCTCGCTCATCGGTGTTGGCAACCGTCCATGTCTCAGCGCCATAGAGGAGGACTGGCATGATGAGCGACTTGCAGAGCGAAATTTTTGTCCGTCGAGAGAGGGCTCTGCTCCTCAATTGCCTACTGAGCCCAAAGTAACACCTGTTGGCAAGAGTTATTCTTCGGCTTATCTCCAGGCTGACATTGTTTTCCTTGTTATTGCTGGTTCCTAGGTATACGAAGTCCTTCACAACTTCGAAGTTGTGGTTGTCAGTAGTGACGTGTTGTCCAAGACACCGGGACTCTTTGTTTGTTGACACTAGGTACTTCGTCTTATCCTCGTTCACCGTAAGACCCATTCGATGCGATTATCGCTCTAAACTGGAGAATGCTGCACTGACTGCTCGTACGCTCTGCCCAATGTATTCGATATCATCAGCGTACCCGAGCAGCATGGAACTCTTGTTGAGGATAGTGCCATTGTGATGGAGCTGTGCAACTCTTACAATCATCTCCATTATTAGGTTGAAAAAGTCACACGATAGGGAATCGCCTTGTCTGAAACCTCGTTCGTTATTAAACGTATCGGAGAGGTTGTTCCCAATTCTCAGTGAGCAACGTGTGTCGCTCAGAGTCATCCTGCAAAGCCTTATAAGTTTCGCAGGTATACCGAACTCAGACATGGTGGCGTATAAGCGACTTCTTATCGTACTGTCGAAGGCAGCTTTGTAGTCGACGAAAAGGTGGTGGGTGTCGATCTGCCTCTCTTTGGTCTTTTCCAGGATTTGGCGCAATGTGAAAATAGGTTCTATGGTGGACTTGCAAGGTCTGAAGACGCACTGATAAGTTCCAATCAGTCTGTTGACGATGGCCTTCAGTCTTGCACATAATACGCTCGTAAGAACTTTATACGCGATATTGATCCCACGGTAGTTGGCGCGTATCGTGGGATCCCCCTTCTTAAGGATTGGGCAGACTACAGTGAGATTCCATTCGCTGGACATGCATTCTTCTGACCATATTCCGCTGATGAGCTGGTGCATGCTCGTTATGAGCTCATCGCCTCCGGTCTTAAACAACTCAGCAGGCAGACCATCCGATCCTGCGGCTTTGTTGTTTTTCAGCCTGTCGATGGCTGTGCAGACCTCTTCACGGTCAGGCGGCGGTATGTCAACGCCGTAGTTGTCATCATCGCCTGCTAGAAGATCAGAGAAGTGCTCTCTCCATAATCTCAGTGTACCCTGGACATCTGTTACTAGATTCCCGTCATCGTACTGACAAGAAGAGAGTCCGGTCTTTAAACTTCCGGTCAGGCGTCTTATCTTCTGAAAGAATTTTCGAGCCTCGTTCCTGTCGCCATGCATCTCAATATCTTCACACTCGCGTCTTTCTAATTATCTTTTCTTGCGCCTAAAAAATTGTCTCTCCTCTTTTCTCTTCTCTCTGTATCGCTCCTTCGCGGCTCGCGTAACTACCGACTGCAGGGTGGCTCGATATGCTCGATATGTCCGCAACCAGGTGTGAGTGTTTAGCGGCATAGGCTTGTTCTGTCTTTTGTGTGTGCAGCTTACTGACGTCTAGCTTTCTTTGCGTGGGTTTTCGTTCTTTTTTCGCAGCGCAGAACCTTGGCTGATAAAAAGAAGTGATCCGAGTCGATGTTGGCAATTCGGATCGAGCGTACATCCATCACACTAGAAGCGCGCTTCCGTCAATCACAACATGATCAATTTGGTTGAGCGTGTTCTGATCGGGTGACCACCACGTGGCCTTGTGAATATAGAGATGCTTGAATCTAGTACCACTAATTACTATGTTTCGTGCTGCGGCGAAGTCGATCAGCCTCATTCCACTGTCGGAGGTGTTGTCGTGTCAGACCAAAGATATCCTCATGGCCCACCTTGGCATTAAAGTCGCCAATCACGATTTTGATGTCGTGTCGGGGGCAGCGCTCATAGGCTTCGTCGAGGCGCTCATAGAAAGTCTCCATAGTTTCATCGTCCTTCTCATTCGTCGGAGCGTACGCACAAATAAGACTGATGTAGAATTATTTAGCCTTGATGCGGATTGTTGCTAGTCGTTCGTTAACGGGTGTGAACCTAGAGACAAGCTGGCGGAGTCTCTTGCCGACTACAAATCCACAACCAAATTCATGCCTCTCCGCATGTCAGCTGTAGTAAATGTCACAGGATGTCCTGTCCTGTCCATCGCATTTCCTGGATTGCGGTGATGTCAGCCTTGTATCTTTCGAGGACATCAACCAGCTGGATAGTGGCACCTTCCCTATAAAGGGTTCGGACATTCCAGGTCCATATCCGTAAATCATGGTCCTTTATACGTTCGCGTAGGTTGTCATCGTGTTTTCGGGTCGATTTTCGTTGGAGGGCCAATATCCCTGTCTCGTTTTTCCCCGACCAGACCACTCACAGGGGTTGAAACCCGATCTTCAGCTGGTTGCTCGGGTTAACGGGGTTCAACAACGCGAAGGTGAGACTAGGAATTGTGTAGGAGAAGCTATGGCAACTAACAGAAGTCGGTTACTGGCTTGCGCGTGCACTACACCATTCTGAACTCATTTGTAGACATCGGTGTTTATTTCCGTCGTTTTTCTACGCGAATTATTGTTATATAAATAATAAAATTTGGCTTATTGCAGAAGATTATTGCTGATATCAACATTATCATTAAAAGTGCCCAGCGAATGGTTCTAACTGTCATGGCGCCCGAAACAAAAACTTCTTGCAGTACAAAAAGAAACTCATGTTGTTTTTAATACACACTTGTTTTATTATAGCTTTCTTAGTCTCCGACTAGCACTCGTGGTGAACAGATTGTTTTATTTTCGCACTTTCGCTTGTTTGCATTTCTTTTTAATCACCGTTTACGGCTTCGATCTGTGCTCTTTAAGTTCAACATTTAAAGTTTTTGTGCTTCAATAATAAAAGATACCAATTAGTAAATAGTTATTTTTTCAGTTATGGCCCCTGGGCCAACTTGGGGGATAATCGGTTCGCTCCGCTTATCGAAAATCCCAATAAAAAGAACAGAAAATCTAATACTAGTTTGGACGTTTTTCCAAATCTCCCCGCAACCATACCATCAAATTTGTTGTTGTTTCTTCTACTGATGTGAATAAACCACTCTCTCAGTACTCAGTTTTCGCAATTCAGAGATCAATTAATGCTATTAGCAAAGAAATAATTACAATCTTTGTACTCCGAGATGGTAGCCTCTTGGCATTAGTTAAAAACAAAAGCTCAGCAGAGAAATTTATTTCCACAAAACAACTTCCTGGTATTTGCGGAATTAAATGCAAATACCACGACAATCTCAACATTAACAAAGGAACAATATATGCTCCATGCCTTAAAAGTCTTCCTGAAGCCGAAATTGTGAAGGAACTTGGGTCCCAAGGTGTAGTTTCAGTTTATAAATTTTTAAAAAACATAAATGGGAATATGCAACCTAGCGGTGTTATTCTCTTATCCTTTGATCTTTATCAATTACCAGAAAAAATTGACATAGCTTGGTACAGTGTTCGTGTAAGACAACATTTGCCAAGTCCAATGCGCTGCAAAAACTGACAATTATTAGGCCACACAAAAAATATTGCAAACGTGCACCAGCTTGCGTAACCTGTAATCTAGCCCCCCATTCCCCTGACGATTGCTCACCCACAATTTGCGCTAAATGTTCGGCAGAACACCCATCGTCATCAAGAGCACAAAATTTGTCCAAGCTAAAGAAATTTTAAAAATAGAAACACAAAACAAATGCACCATGAGCGAAATCCATCTCTTTCATTCTCATCAGTTGTCTCACAAGACATAAATAGCAACAACAATACTGTTCTATTAAAAAATAACACTCATCAAATCAATACTTGCCAAACAGAAAGACAACCAAAACAAAATACTTCTAACAAATCCACTACTTCTGAATCTCTTTCTCTCTCTCCAAACGCAAGATTAAACTCACCATCATCTAATACTTCATCTAACTCCCTCTCTTCGTTACCCAAAGTCTCTCCGACAAATAACTCTTATACTAAAAAAAATAAAACAATAACTCTCGATCAACAAAATCCGTTTTACTCAAACTCCAATGATCATGTCGATCCAGAAATTAAACAAACTCAAACAAAAACATCTTAAACATTAAAACAAATGCTATTCACGCTGAAATGATCTGTGAAGACGAAAAATGAGTTCCCTCATCTGTTCGTTAATTCAGTGGAACATTCAAGGGTTCTACAATAATTTACATGAACTACAATTACTAATTAAAAAGCATAATCCTCATATTATCTCTCTACAAGAAACACATTTACCTTTTAAAAACAATACTAACTGCACGCCCGAATCATACTGCGGATACTTCCATAATCTATCGCAAAATACTACTAGTAAGCAAGGAATAGCTTTATTGTTAAAAAAAGATATTCCACACAAGTTACTTCCAATTAACTCCAATATTTCTGCTATTGCAATTGAAATCAATTACGGCATAAGATTAACAATAATTTCAATATACATCCCACCTCAACAAACTTTTACATCAAACGAATTATTTGAAATTGTAAACACTATCTCTACATCTAGTATTATAGTAGGCGATTTTAATGCTTGGAGTCCACTATGGGGTTCGCCAACTTCAAACACTAGAGGAAAAATTTTAGAAGATTTTATTTTGTCCTCAAATTTGATAATTCTAAACGATGGATCGATCCCCCTTCCATTTATCTACTCACAACACTTTAACGCATATTGACTTAACATTATGTTCTGCTTATTTAGCATCAAAATGTTGTTGGTCAATTTTAGACGATTTACATGGCAGCGATCACTTCCCTATTATTATCAGAAAATCAAAACCGAAATTCATAACTGACAAAGCTGACTGATCCAAATTTAAAAAAATGTGTGAGCACAATTCTTCCATCACTTGCCCTTCAAGTAATATTAACAGAGAAGCAGCAATTATCCAAAAAATCATTCGCTCTGCAGCACACTTTACTATTCCTCAAACAAAACCCAAACATCTTAAATATTCTGTATCCTGGTGGAACTCGGAGCTCACGTCGTTACGGTCAGTTAGGCAATCATCATGGATCTTGTTTAAGAGGTTTTGATCCAAAGAAACCCTAATTAATTACAAAAAAGCTAATGCAAAATTCAGATTAAAATGTAGGGAAGAAAAAAACATAAGTTTGGAAAAATTAACTAGTTCAATAAATCCATCCACAAGCCCTAAAAAGGTGTGGTCAGATATAAAGAAGCTAGTTGGTTCATATAAAGAATCAAAAGAGCTCGTAAAGAATCACAACGAGCTCCGTACAAATTTTCTCTCCCAAAGACATATCCAACTACTTTGTAAACATATGGTCACAATATTCTTTAGATAGCAATTTCTCTCAGCAATTTGCATCTGAAAAATCGATTATTATGAACAGAACATTTACGCAACAACGACTGTCTCCCTCCGCAAAACAAATTGAAAGTTCAATTACGCATTCAGAATTTTATTATATACTCAAAAAAGTTAAAGGAAAAACCCCTGGGTTTGATCGCATTTCACACCCTCTCATTAAAAATTTACCATTGACTTTATCTTCAAGAATTATCGATCTTTATAATAATATTTTTAATGAAGGCATATTTCCGCAAATCTGGAAAAATGCAAGTATAATACCTATTTCCAAACCTAACAAACCTAAAGACGATATTTTGGGATATCGTCCTCTTTCCTTATTACCCTGCATTAGTAAAATATTAGAAAAAATCATTGCAAATAGACTGATGTGGTTCGCATCAAAAAACAATTTGATCAATCCTGATCAGGTTGCATTTAAAAAAATCAAGGCACCATTGACGTACTTTTACATTTAGATAACTATATATCAAATGCTCATTCGAGCAAAAACCACGTTACAATTCTGAGCATTGATTTCGAAAAAGCTTTTGATAGAATCGGAATTCAGGTTATTTTAAAACAATTAACAAAATGGAATGTTGGACCGAAAATTTTCAATTTCGTAAAAAGTTTCCTGTCCAATAGGAAATTCAGAGTAGTAATATGTGATCAAATATCCGATACTAGACCTCTCGATAATGGAATACCACAGAGCTGTCCACTATTTGTAATACTTTTCACCATAGCATTCGACGAATTAAGCAATATATTGAATAAATTCAAAAATGTTGAACATTGTCTTTACGCAGATGATGTAGTAATTTTATCTAAAAGTCACAATCTTAACGAACTAAGAAATGTATTTATTGGTATCCTGAATTCCATCTCGGAATGATCTAGTTTATCCGGGTCAAGCATTTAAATTGAAAAATGTAATACCTTACACATATGTCGCAAGAGAATATGTACAAACTTTAACCTAACGTATAATAATGTAGATATAGTTAATGTTAAAGAATTAAAAATATTAGGATTATTTTTTGATAGTAAATATACTTTTAAACATCACTGTGAATATGAGAAATAGCCTAGCATCACGTTTAAATATCATAAAATACCTATCATCCAAACATTGCCTCATCCATCAGACAACTCTTTTGAATATCACGCGAGCCTTGTTTCTCGGGAAAATTGACTATGTTTTGCAAATATATGGACAATGCGCAAAAACAAATGTGAACAAACTGGGTGCACCATACCATTCTGCTATTCGCAGAAGTCTTCGTGCATTCCCAACAACTCCAATTAATAATATACTGGGCGAAGCTGGCTTTCCTTCCTTATCTGAAAGGATAAAATTCAGAACTTATCGCTTGATTCCGAAATTTATTACTGCACGAAACACGCTTCTACATAAGGACATTCAACAACTATCAACCAGGAAAAGAGTACCAAAAAAAACGCCAACTTTACATAAAGGTATATTATTTGCAAAAGAGCACAACATCCCAATAAAACCTCCGACGCTATCAACTAACTACTATACTCCTTGGACCATACGGCTATCGTCTTTCGAATTAAAACTATTTGCGTATCCAAAAGATAGAACCAGTACTACAGCGTATAAGCATCTCTTTTGCGAATGCTATGACTATTACTCTAAGTCTAATTGGTCTTTTTTATACACCGATGGATCTAAAACTCGCAACTATACGTCATTTGCGGTGGTTAACCATGAAGGTTCTAAAATTCGTTTTGGCAACCTGTATCAGTCTTGTTCGATTTTTACTGCTGAAGCATTAGGAATATACAATGCAGTTATTCATGCAGTAGAAACAAAGGGGAAATTTATTATATGTACAGACAGTCAATCATCAATCAACTACATACGCAATCCTTCATATAGTAGCGTAATTATTGACTTGATCAGACAAAAATTAATAAAATGTCCTAACAAAATAAAAATAATGTCATGCTGGTATTGTTGGAAATGAAAAGGCAGACACCGCGGCAAAAGATACATTCCTACGTTTCTTGTATCTACAACAGAAAAAAATACTGTTACCAAATTATATACAGCATACATAAACAAACACAACAAGAAGACTGGAATACATATCATCAATTTTACACTTCCATCAACCCAACTAGAAGTAAGCCATCTTCTCCATCATCACTTTCCAGCTACGAATTACAAACATTTATTCGTCATCGTTTGGGACACACAGAAATTACACATGAACACCTCCTAAATAGGAAAATTTCGCCCATTTGCCGATTTTGTAACGTACACACATTGTCCATAGAACACATTTTTACTTCATGCAATAAGCTGAACTCAATTACACAAACATGTTTTCGTCAACAATCACCAATTAAACAACGGAAGGATACTGAACCTGCCAATATTATATACATAATTAATTTTTTAAAACATTTAAATATATTTTCACTTACTTAAACATTTCACTTTTCTAATTAAATCTAATTTAATGTTTATTATATCGAATTACACATTGTTACTAATTTTTTAAGTGTTTACTCATTGTTACAATAAATGAGAGCTGAAAGCCTAAGCAGCTAGTGCTACGCATATAATTATACAAAAATTTGTTATTGTATAATTTACAAATAAATAAATAAAGCTTTCTTCAAACAGATTTTTAGCAAAATTGCAAACCCAAAAGCAAACAATGCGGAGTTCCTTGAGAAAACATATGCAAATCCAGCAATAGAGAATCGAAACGTTTGAGTTTTTCGCGAAAATATAACAAACAAAATTCGTCGGTGTTATTGTACAACAAGAAGTTTTTGGTACTGTGGGATGGATGGGCACTGATGACTTATATTATATTTTTATGCTCCGTACCTTTCCCTACTATTTGACTTCCAGCATATTGCCTACTTTACCCTACTTTACCCTGCTTGTGCCTACCATTTTGCTTACACCTGTTTGGCTTTCATACCCTACCAATTTTGTTTGTATGCTATAGCAGAGAACTAGCAGCTTTTGTTCACATTCCCACCTTTGCCTACCTCAAAGCTTCATATAAAATGTGATTTCAATGCGTATAGTTAGCTTGTTTGTCTGCGTGTTTCGAACCATTTTTCTGCTTAAAATGTTGTCTGGGGTGAATGAATAAATGTTCACAAAAAAAGGCAAACATTTTCGTCTGCGGTGCTTTTCTGTCAAAATTACTTTGCCCATATTATGAAAATATTTTTATGATATGTGAGTACAAATTTGAAATGAAATCGATTGGTTTTATTTAATATTATTTCAAATTATATAAAATTCGAATATTTTTCGTATCTTTTTTCAAATTATTGGTAGTTCTTGCATATCGGCCATTCACGTCAAACCGGGCACTTTTGAGATTTACTATAATTGATTTCGTTGAAACTTTTCACTCATGTTGTATGTCAAAAAATATTTTATACATGTTTTATATAAAAAAAAGTTTTTTAGAAGTTCTAAATTCTAAATTTTTGTTGAAATTCAACATTTTACATTCAGTTAAATTACTGGAGCAAGTGAACCATAAGTTCAATATTGAAAAATTTGATCTCATTTGAAAGGTAATGAATCTAATGCTCTTTTTAATGGTTTACTAGTTTTTAAAAAAATCTAATACAAACAGAATAAGAATAATGGTCAGAAAGTTTTAATCCGATTTTGGTGGTCAGCATCATTTTTTTTTTAATTTTTTCACACCATCTCAAAACTATTTTAATAATGCACAAACACTAGAATATTTAGAGTGAAGTCCCACTCTACGCATACTATTTTAAAAGTTTTTTTTTCCAAAAAAATATTTTTTCTGACGTTTGAACATCGTCAATATAAATTGCGTATAACAAGCTAGTTTACTGAAAATACCATGAAAACAATACCATTTATTTTTTTTTAACGTAATAATATTTTCAATACAAAAAATCAATTTTGGTTGAAATATATTAAAAATATTTTAATACTTATTTCGTCTATATTTGACATTATATTATCTTCTTGTATATTAGCAACTGTAAATATTGAAAAAAAAAAAAAAAAATAGTAAACGTTAACCCACTGTAATATACATATACATATCCCTTATAAGAAGATCTTACACCCGATATCTTACCTAGTTTAGGCCTCCTCTGATACCGATTTTATGCAATAATAACATGATATGTTCATGAGTATGCCTAACAGCATATTGCCTACTTTACCCTGCTTGTGCCTACCATTTTGCTTACACCTGTTTGGCTACCATACCCTACCAATTTTGTATTTATGCTATAGCAGAGAACTAGCAGCTTTTCTTCACATTCCCACCTTTGCCTACCACAAAGCTTCATATAAAATGTGATTTCAATGCGTATAGTTAGCTTGTTTGTCTGCGTGTTTCGAACCATTTTTCTGCTTAAAATGTTGTCTGGGGTGAATGAATAAATGTTCACAAAAAAAAAGGCAAACATTTTCGTCTGCGGTGCTTTTCTTTCAAAATTACTTTGCCCATATTATGAAAATATTTTTATGATATGTGAGTACAAATTTGAAATGAAATCGATTGGTTTAATTTAATATTATTTCAAATTATATAAAATTCGAATATTTTTCGTATCCTTTTTCAAATTATTGGTAGTTTTTGCATATCGGCCATTCACGTCAAACCGGGCACTTTTGAGATTTACTATAATTGATTTCGTTGAAACTTTTCACTCATGTTGTATGTCAAAAAATATTTTATACATGTTTTATATAAAAAAAAGTTTTTTAGAAGTTCTAAATTCTAAATTTTTGTTGAAATTCAACATTTTACATTCAGTTAAATTACTGGAGCAAGTGAACCATAAGTTCAATATTGAAAAATTTGATCTCATTTGAAAGGTAATGAATCTAATGCTCTTTTTAATGGTTTACTAGTTTTTAAAAAAATTTAATACAAACAGAATAAGAATAATGGTCAGAAAGTTTTAAATCCGATTTTGGTGGTCAGCATCATTTTTTTTTAATTTTTTCACACCATCACAAAACTATTTTAATAATGCACAAACACTAGAATATTTAGAGTGAAGTCCCACTCCACGCATACTATTTTAAAAGTTTTTTTTTCCAAAAAAATATTTTTCTGACGTTTGAACATCGTCAATATAAATTGCGTATAACAAGCTTGTTTACTGAAAATACCATGAAAACAATACCATTTATTTTTTTTTAACGTAATAATATTTTCAATACAAAAAATCAATTTTGGTTGAAATATATTAAAAATATTGTAATACTTATTTTGTCTATATTTGACATTATATTATCTTCTTGTATATTAGCAACTGTAAATTTTGAAAAAAAAAAAATTAAAATAGTAAACGTTAACCCACTGTAAATTTCTGTCGATGGCCGATATGTTTAATTGTCAAAAAAGTTATACGAATTTTGATTAGTGGAATACTGTTTTTATTACGATTAAATCAATTGGCTCGGACCCTAACAAGGCAATGTTGTGTGATACAAAATAGCCCAATCGGGACCTAATTACTCTTCAAAAGTCCCTGAAATAAACTCCCTTATAAGAAGATCTTACACCCGATATCTTACCTAGTTTAGGCCTCCTCTGATACCGATTTTATGCAATAATAACATGGTATGTTCATGAGTATGCCTAACAGAAATCTACCTCCCTTTATTATGAAGTTCGCTAAACCATTATATATTTTTGAACTATTTTTTAAATGCGAATTTATTTATTTTGTTGAATTTGTTTCTTATTTATATTTTTTAAGTACATTTTTGTTGTAAAATTTGTAACTAAATTTTTTTGAAAATAAAATTTCGTTTTTCTCTTTGTGAATAAAACAAAGATATAATTTTATTTTCATATTTTTTGTATTTATGCGAAACTGAAGCGTCGCTGGAGAAATTTTATTTCCGAAAAAATAGCGCGAATTTTTGTTAATAAAATTTCGTTCTTCTCAATGAATAAAACAAAGATATAATTTTATTTTGATATTTTTTAAATTTTTGCGAAACTGAAGCACCGCAGGCGAAATTTGATTTCCAAAAAATCGAGCTATTTTTTGTTTTGTAAATAAAATTTCGTTCTTCTGTTAATAAATAAAAAACAAAGGTATAATTTTATTTTAATATTTTTTGAATTTCTGCGAAACTGTCCGCCTTTTTGTTGAGTTTTAGCACTCCCTATTAACCTACCCTATTAACTACCATTACAAATGTAAACTATAAAAAAGGCTTATAAATGTAGGGGTTCACAATGGTGTAGTGGATGCGCAATTCAGTAACCTACTTCTGTTAGTTACCATAGTCTCTCCTACGCAATTCCTAGTCTCACCTTCACGTTGGTGAGCCCTACTACTAGACATTCATTCACATTTTAACTCAAATATATATAAACAAAAACGGCAGTTTCGCAACTGCTGAGATTGCTGAATGCAGTCAATGTTACAAATGTAAGCAAATCGGATATATCGTCTCCAGTATCTAAATCAATTACAAATTATAATCTTCAATATATTACAACTGCAGAGGAAAACGATATTATTACCAATTGTGATAGTATTGATAATAACATATTCAGAACGGGAAATAAGACGCTCATAAATACTGATATAAATGATTAAACATTTCAAATTTCAATTTGATACGGGTGCTGTCCGTTCAATAATTGCGTTAACAAGTTATACATTATTGGGAAATTTACCAATTAAAATACCACCGTAAGATTAGTTGGCTATGGTAATAGAGAAATACCTATCTGGGGTGCTACGCAAGTCAAGGTCAAACTGGGTGATGAAACAAAAACTCCTTAACTTATTGGAGCTAATTTTTGGTTTGAATTGGTATGACGAATTAAGATTTTTTCAGATATATCGAGTGTATGAAAATCAACAATTAAGGGTGAGGTCGAGTTCGACTAAATTGCTGACTAAACAAAATTTTTTCTGTAATACAGTTTTTACTAATGCAATTTAACAACTTTTCGAGTAAACTAAATCGCCTTTTTGTTAAGTTTTAGCACAGCCTATTAACCTACTCTACCCTATTAACTACCATTACAAATGTAACCTATAAAAAGGCTTATCAATGTAGGGTTCACAATGGTGTAGTGGATGCGCAATTCAGAAAATGACTTCTGTTAGTTACCATAGCCTCTCCTACACAATTCCTAGTCTCACCTTCACGTTGGTGAACCCCGTTAAGCCGGGCAACCAGCTGAAGATTGGGTTTCAATCCCGGTGGGCGGATGATGACAACCTACGCATTCGTATAAAGGATCATGATTAACCGATATGCACCTGGAATGTCCGAACCCTTTATAGTGAAGGTGCCACTATCCAGCTGGTTGATGTCCTCGAAAGATACAAGGCTGACATCACCGCAATCCAGGAAACGCGATGGACAGGACAGGGCTGCTCTAAACAGGCATCCTGTGACATTTACTACAGCTGCCATGTGAAGAGGCATGAATTTGGTTGTGGTTTTGTAGTCGGTAATAGACTCCGCCAGCTTGTCTCTAGTCTCTGGCAACAATCCGCATCACCGCTAAATACTTCTACATCAGTCAAATTTGTGCGCACGCTCCGACGAATGAGAAGGACGATGAAACCAAACAGACCTTCTATGAGTGCCTCGACGAAGTCTACGAGCACTGCCCCCGACACGACACAAAATCGTGATTGGCGACTTTAATGCCAATGTGGGCCATGAGCCCTAGTAGAAATTTGGTTAAGGCCATGCTCATGAACTGATCATGTCATTATTTGAGATGATCGGGTTATGACGAGGCCCAAATAAGGTACAAATCATGGGCACGATGTCCTTGTAACGCAGTGCCCTGATAATGTACTCATCTCAGGCCATGATCATGCACTGATCGGGTAATTCCCCATATTTACCTGGCCATTGCCTTGTCAGAGCCCGAGCATAAAAATGTTTTCATTATAAAAACCCTACACATACCCTATGAATGAAAATTAAGTATTAAATGTAATACAGTGTATTTAATAAAAGATTTTTAAAAATATTACATATTTATATATAAAAAAAAGGTATATAAGATTTATATGAATATATCAATGAAATCAAATCAGTGATTCATTTTTTGATTTACATATGAAAATTACAACAAATATCAATTTATGAATTTATCAGTCTAAGCTTGGTTATCACTGTCATTTTGTTTCATATTCACATTATTATTTTATTTACATTATTATCACGCCACAGGAACTATCCAAATATTAAAATGTTCATTAAGCAAAGTTAAACGAAATAAAAATTCAAATATTTTACCATTTTTTAAACTCTGCCATTGACTAAAACCAACAAATTTATAAAATTTTCGAACATGAAACTAACGCAAAATGACATAGTGAAAAGCAAGTTAATGTTTTCTCGCCGTCAGAAAACATTAACTCGATGGCGGCGGCTTTGCTCGCATACTTACTTGACCATTAACGAGTTGGTGCAATGTAGTTGCAGGTGCCTGTGACAGCAGAATCTGCAACTATCTGTAAAACTATTCCACAACATTGCTAACACGTGAGAACCGTTAGCAGCTATCTGTATTGTTGTCGGCCACTTTTGCAGATAATTCTCTAACCAAATAATAGCTTTATTGTCCTACATGTTTGTCGATTCATCGGGAAACAGCCGAAGGGAGAAGAGCGCGCGAGCCGACGCCAAACCTCCCGATTTGGTGGGACGCAGCTGCTTGTTTGGATCGAAACTGTGACTCTTTAATATCATAGAGGGGCGCGTCACCACCTTGTCGGCCTCAATGTTTAGCAGCTGTGCGTAGACATCGGTCAGCTCAGCACTGAGTTTGTGCGCTCAAAGTCACACTCGGCCGACGAGTCCATAGCGACGTCCGAAGGACAGCAACACGTTCACGTTTTGCTGCAACACTCTACAAATCCATATTTTAAAATCTTTAAATATATTAAAACGTGTGTGATGCGTTGACGCTCTGCAGCTTAACCGGCGCTAGGGGACCGTTGCCAATGTACTGACGCTACCCCTGCTTTTGCTGCAGCTTAACCAAAGCTTTATCCATTTTTTTTGCTATCGACTATCTGCGCTGAAAGTGTTTTAGTAAAGTTTTTTTTTATATATGTTTTTTTCTACTTACATTGCCGCTCAAATGTTGTGAAAACGTTCTGCCTATGATTTTCGAAGATATAGCGCCAAACTGTTTATCACTTAAAAATGTTTTGTCAAAGAACAAGACAACCTTTTCGAAATGTGAACATTTTTTGTGGCGAAATGTCAAACGTCCCAATAAACCAAAAACCTGGATATTAAGTGATTTTCGAATGTATATTGAACATGGATTTCGAAGCTTTCCCTAAAGAGTTGCGTTCAACTTTTTGTAATTGTAAGCTTGAATACCATAGCGTTCTCCAGCACGTTCTCCAGCACAACTGGTAGCTTTTTATCCAATTGAATTTAGCCTTTACCTAAACTTGAATTCAGATATTCAATATACATTCGAGGTTTAACTTAATTGTAAGCTATAAATAAAATGTGATTCAACCTTCATATTACACTTGAATTCAAGCACATATATTTCCCTAATTAAATGTTTAAATATAAAATAAAAGAAAACGCATATAAGTTATAATACTATATATTAAAAGGAATTAAATTATGTTCTACAGCTGCAACAGCACCTGCACCGGTGGCAGTGTACATGAACTCCTTGTAAAATCCACGACGTGCCTCGAAGATCAAATTAGTGAATCCAATTGCGCCACTGCGATGTATAACATTGCCAGGTTCTCTTAAAATATCAATGTTGTCTGCGTATGAATGAAAATATATTAATATTTCATAAACGTATTTGTAAACCTTGGCCACTTACATTGTATATCAGCTCATCGTTCATTTTCCGTGCAGTAGAATTCTCGGGATGACTTTCGTGTTTGGACCTGCACTTATATATTAATTGATTTGTCTGTTTGCTAATTCAAGCGAAAAACAACGATCTCACTGTTTGTGCGAATGCAGTGGCACATATTTAGTGGTGAAAAAAATGACAATTTTCTTGTTGACATTTAATTTATGACGTCACTGAGTAGTTTTGTGTTGTGAATTTCATGTCAAGTTTTTTTAACTTCGAAAACCAACGTTGTAATAACATTCATTTCTTCGGCTTGGTCATGACATTACATCCACACTGGATGTAAAAGAAAATTCTCCAAATTTCTTATTGGGGTAGCTGTTTTCTGTTGTGTCAGGGTTTACTGCAGTTTGAGAAAGTACTTTGAATACTACTTTTAAAGAAAATTCTCCAAATTGCTTATTGGGGTAGCTGTTTTCTGTTGTATCAGGGTTTACTGCAGTTTGAGAAAGTACATTGAATACTACTATTAAAGAATTTGTACGTAGTTTTTAATAACCATTGTAATTTAACATTATGCGTCAACTTTATTAGTTTTGATATTTTAAATTCATGATTTTTTTTAAAATCATTTAACAAATATACAGAATTTTATTATCAGAAAGCTAGAGTTATAAAAATTGAAAATAGTACAATTTTGAAAATATACCCAGTGTTTCGTTACGACTTATTTCCGATCTGTTTCAGATCTGCTACTACGAATTTCTGAACAACACTGTGCGTATCGAATCAGTTTTCGTACGTGATTAGAATATGAATCGGGCTTAATGCAACAACTTCCCGACTAGATTTTTAAGAGAATTGTGTCAGTTTTGCGAACGAAGTACGAAACGAAGTAACGATTAAAATGACAAAAAAACAGAACAGCATGATAAGGGAATCAGTTCAGTATAGAATGACAGCATGCTGATCTAATCGCTAACTCAAAAGAAAATTGATGAAATTAAATTCAAAGTTTTTATTTATTTTTTAAAGATGAGTTTTATTTATATGTTATGTATGAACATATTATCTAATCATTGTAATACGTATAATTACTTGTCTGCATAAACAATTTTTAATTACGTTACATTTTCAAATTAAAACGCTATTTTAGTTTAGCGGAGCAAACGTCGATTGCATTAAATGTTTTGTTTTACATTTCATGGCAATCGACTTTCGTCCAATACGTAATTGAAAAAAGCGGCACTTTCATATTTTCAACCGCTGCACACATATTTTAACATAACCACAACTATGTCTTCCACTGCAAAAATTGATTATTTGGCCGTTGGGCACGCCGCGTAAACATATTTTGATGTCCCACTGAATATTCCATAGCCTTCAAAAGTTCCCCGTCGTTTTTATTATGTTCTTCCAATTTATTTCTGAAACTGAACAGTTAATTTTAATTTAATAAATTATAAAAAGCTAAACCTACATTTTAGTGCTGCACCTGTCCTTTAATTCATTCAAACGAAGTCTTTATTTCTGAAACTTAATTTAATAAAATATAAAAAGCTAAACTTGCATTTCAGCAGCTGCAAAATTTGTATTTTCATGAAAATTTCGCTGTCTAAATTATTTGACGAGTAAAAGCAGTTTCCATAGCAACACTTTAAAATGACGAAAAACAAAATAAAGAAATATAAAATAGACAGCCATTGAAAATAAATTCTCTCTGAGAAAATGGAAGAAGGGGAAATAGCTTAAATGGCAGAAAATTTAGATACGGAATAGTCAGGGCTGGTCTGAGTTCACACTGGGTAAGCTTTTGTACTTCATAAACAAAACGTACATTTCTACAAAAAAAAGAAAGTATTTAGAACGACTGTAAAGTATTTCATAGTTTTAATTTTTAAAAATAAAGTGCGAAAGTATGGATTTATGCAACACTTTGGGATTGGACTTTGCATTGAAATTCAACTGATTGCAATATGAATTTAACAATCACCGAAGCAATTCTAAATCGTACGATTTAAAAAATACTTTTGGTTTTATGTTCTTGATTGTAACACAAGGCCGTTTTCAATAAAAAAAAACAAAACTTAAATTTTTTAAGAACAGTTGTGTTTAATTTAAATCCTGTTTAATTTAATGTCTCATAGACACATGTTTTAATTAATTTTATGGAACTGTTTCGTCGCGGACTATAGCTAAATGTATGTATTTATTTTATAAAATTTTTAGCTGTAAATATCTAGTTCTCAAATGTACGTTTTAGTCGGTCAGGTGGCCGGCTTACGCAGATTTGCAGCAGGTATATCAATGTTAGTTCCAAATATGGGCTTTAAAAAATTTTAAAACGACGGATTCAAATTTTTAGATTCAAATTTAGTCTCAATGTGAATTGCTGATTATTTTAATGTTAATATTTTCTATCATTGTTTATCATTATTTTTACATTTGGAAAACTAAAGATTATATAATAAATTAAAGAGAAGAAGGTATGTGTGATAATGATATGCAAAAATGATGATAAATGACCGTTAACTGTAAATATTTTATAAAAAATACGTTTACAATAATGGTAAAATATTTCTGATAGTTTCCCTTTTATAAAGACATATTTAGGGCTTTTCTCATTAAATCCCGATCATTACCCGATGTTGCTTTGATCAAGACCATTTATTGTATCGATAATGTAAACTCTGGTATGGTGAGCATGATAACCATGTTTGCTCTAATAGAGCTTATCCGCTAAAAATCTGATCATTTCCTGATGGCGCATCAGTAAAATTTCCACTAGGGTAGGAGTGTATATAGGGAATACAATCCTGGTATTCGGGATCCCGGGATCCCGATCATTTTTCTAGTCCCGAAAATCCCGGTATTAAAAGGAACTAATCCCGGGATTTTCGGGATTGGCAAAAAATCACTTTTTTGCAAACGACTTTTTATAAAATTCATGTCAATACAATTCTATTTACAAAACATGATATATAATTTAGTATAAAAACAATGAATTTAATTTATCCCAATTTTGAAAAGCTAAAACCAAAGTCTTATATACGAGATAAATCAATGAGATTAAAAAAAATAGATACCAGATGCAAATAATTACTTCGACAAATTTTGACATTGCATTATTATACGTTTTATTTGATTCGATTTATTATAATTTTTTTTAAATAAAAACTTTAAACCCAATTTTTATTTTACTGTCAAGACAAATTTTAATATATAAAGAAATGCTTAAATTATAATAAGTTTTTACATACATATTTCGATATTAATTAGAACATTTTTGGACCATTATTGAAATATTTTGTTTGTATTTAGGATATCATAATATAAATAGTTTACGGGTGTTTGAACATACACAGAAAAAAAAATCTTCAATATGATAAATTTATTCATATATATTATGAATTTTTTAACCAACTAATGTGTTCATAAATGACATATTAATGAATGCATTCTGGGGTTCAAAGTGGTGCAGTACATGCGCATTTCAGTAACCGACCTCTGTTAGTTACCATAGCCTCTCCTACACAATTCCCAGTCTCACCTTCCCGTTGGTGAACCCTGTTAACCCGAGCAACCAGCTGAAGATCGGGTTTCAACCCCGGTGGGATGTCTGGTCGGAGACAAACGAAACAGGGCTATTGGTCCTTCAAAACGGGGGTTGGGCTTGAAACCCGCTACGGAAAAAAGAAAGTCAGCGAATACAGAAAACAAGCCTCGGACACCGACCCGAAAACACGATGACAACATACGCAAACGTATAAAGGATCATGATTTACGGATATGCAGCTGCAATGTCCGAACTCTTTATAGAAAATGTTGCCACTATCCAGCTGGTTGATGTCCTTGAAAGATTCAAGGCTGACATCACCGCAATTCAGGAAATGCGATGGACAGGACAGGGCATCCTGTGACATTTACTACAGCTGACATGCGGAGAGGCATGAATTTGGTTGTGGATTTGTAGTCGGCAAGAGACTCCGCCAGCTTGTCTCTAGGTTCACACCCGTTAATGAACGACTGGCAATAATCCGCATCAAGGCTAAATACTTCTACATCAGTCTTATGTGTGCGTACGCTCCGACGAATGAGAAGGACGATCACGAAGCCAATGAGCGCTGCCCCCGACACGACATCAAAATCGTGATTGGCGACTTTAATGCCAAGGTGGGCCATTAGGATATCTTTGGTCTGACACGACTACACTGCGACAGTGGAATGAGGCTGATCGACTTCGCCGCAGAACGAAACATGGTAATTAGTAGTTGTAGATTCAAGCATCTCAATTTTCAAAAGGCCACGTGGCGGTCACCCGATCAGAACACGCGCAACCAAATTGATCATGTTGTGATTGAAACCCGCTACGGAAATAAGAAAGTCAGCGAATACAGACAACAAGCCTCGGATACCGACCCGAAAACACGATGACAACATACGCAAACGTATAAAGGATCATGATTTACGGATATGCACCTGCAATGTCCGAACTCTTTATAGAAAAAGTTGCCACTATCCAGCTGGTTGATGTCCTTGAAAGATTCAAGGCTGACATCACCGCAATTCAGGAAATGCGATGGACAGGACAGGGCATCCTGTGAGATTTACTACAGCTGACATGCGGAGAGGCATGAATTTGGTTGTGGATTTGTAGTCGGCAAGAGACTCCGCCAGCTTGTCTCTAGGTTCACACCCGTTAACGAACGACTGGCTACAATCCGCATCAAGGCTAAATACTTCTACATCAGTCTTATTTGTGCGTACGCTCCGACGAATGAGAAGGACGATCACGAAGCCTATGAGCGCTGCCCCCGACACGACATCAAAATTGTGATTGGCGACTTTAATGCCAAGGTGGGCCATGAGGATATCTTTGGTCTGACACAACAACACCTCCGACAGTGGAATGAGGCTGATCGACTTCGCCGCAGCACTAAACATGGTAATTAGTAGTACTAGATTCAAGCATCTCAATTTTCACAAGGCCACGTGGCGGTCACCCGATCAGAACACGCGCAACCAAATTGATCATGTTGTGATTGACGGAAGGCACGTTTCTAGTGTGATGGGCGTACGTTCGATCCGAAATGCCAACATCGACTCGGATCACTTCCTTGTAGCAGCCAAGGTTAGCACACGCTTATGTGCTGTGAAATTGCTCGGATACCCACACATTGAAAGCTAGACGTCAGTAAGCTGCACACACAACAGACCGAACAAGCCCGCTTAATGCGAACGGCTGCCGAAGAAGTGCATGGATTGGAACACTACGGAACAAGTGATACGACGAAGAATATCCCTCAGCGACTGCAGAGAAAGACGCTGCATATAGAGCCACCTTGCAGTCGCAGGGTGGCGAGCCTTGAAGGAGCGATACAGAGAGAAGAGGAAGGAAGAGAAACATCTTTTCAGGCGCAAGAAAAGAGAATTAGAAAGAAGCGAGTGTGGAGATATTGTGATGAATGGCGACAGGAACGAGGCTCGAAAATTCTTTCAGAAGATAAGACGCCTGATCAGAGGTTTAAAGACCGGACCCTCTTCCTGTCAAGACGATGACGGGAATCTAGTAACAGTTGTCCAGGGTATACTGAGATTATGGAGAGAGTACTTTTCCGATCTTCCTGCAGGCGATGATGACAACTACTCCGCCGATAGAGAAGACAGCTTGATAACCCCAGTTACTAACGACGGCGTTGAAATCCCGCCACCTGACCGTGATGAGGTCTGCACAGCCATCAACAGGCTGAAAAACGACAAAGCCCTAGGATCGGATAGTCTGCCTGCTGAGTTGTTTAAGACCGGAGGCGATGAGCTCATAACGAGCATGCACCAGCTCATCAGCGGAATATGGTCAGAAGAATGCATGTCCAGCGAATGGAATCTCACTGTAGTCTGCCCAATCCTTAAGAAGGGGGATCCCACGATACGCGCCAACTACCGTGGGATCAATATCGCGTATAAAGTTCTTACGAGCGTATTATGTGCAAGACTGAAGGCCATCGTCAACAGACTGATTGGAACTTATCAGTGCGTCTTCAGACCTTGCAAGTCCACCATAGAACCTATTTTCACATTGCGCCAAATCCTGGAAAAGACCAAAGAGAGGCAGATCGACACCCACCACCTTTTCGTCGACTACAAAGATGCCTTCGACAGTCCGATAAGGAGTTGCCTATACGCCACCATGTCTGAGTTCGGTATACCTGCAAAACTTATTAGGCTGGGAATCGCGTCGAATGGGTCTTACGGTGAACGAGAACAAGACGAAGTACCTAGTGTCAACAAACAAAGAGTCCCGGCGTCTTGGACAACACGTCACTATTGACAACCACAACTTCGAAGTTGCGAAGGACTTCGTATACCTAGGAACCAGCATCAACAAGGAAAACAATTGTTGCGGCAGAGACCCAACATGGGTTGAAATGGCCAAATAAGTAAGTAAGAAATGAATGCATTCATTATATATATGAACAAAATATTCAATACAATGAATTTTAATTGTCATATTGAGGAATTTGTTCATAATATTTTTTCCCTAAAAATTTAAATTTATAAAATAAAGTTAATTTAAAAAAAAAAACAGTAAAAAAATTATCCCAATAAAAATATTTCGGACAAAACTATCCTACAACATGAGAACCGTTAGCAGCCCACAGTATTGTTGTCAGCCACTTTTGCAGACAATTTTTTAACCAAATAATGGCTTTATTGTCCTACATGTTTGTCGATTCATCGAAAAGTCAAACTCGAGCATACTGTTCACGGGTGTGGTGTCATCGCCACGCCGGCCGACGAGTCCATAGCGACGTCCGAAGGACAGCAACACGTTCACGTTTTGCTGCAACACTCTACAAATCCATATTTTAAAATCTTTTAATATATTCAAACGTGTGTGACGCGCTTGCTCTCTGCAGCTTAACCGGCGCTAGGGGACCGTTGTCAATGTACTGACGCAACCCCTGTTTCTGCTGCATTTTAACCAAGGCTTTATCCAGTTGTTTTGCTATCGACTATCTGCGCTGGAAGTGTTTTAGTAAAGTTTTTTTTATATATATTTTTTCCACTTACATTGCCGCTCAAATGTTGTGAAAACGTTATGCCTATGATTTTCGATGATATAGCGCCAAACTGTTTATCACTTAAAAATGTTTTGTCAAATAACAAGACAACATTCTCCGAAATGTGAAAATTTTTTGTGGCGAAATGTCAAACGTAGCTATTTTCTGTTGTGTCAGGGTTTATTGCAGTTTGAGAAAGTACTTTGAATACTACTATTAAAGAATTTGTACGTAGTTTTTAATAACCATTGTAATTTAACATTATGCGTCAATTTTATTAGTATTGATATTTTAAATTCATTTAAGAGTTTAAAATGTAAAATACTTACCAAATTTTTTTAAAATCATTTAACAAATATACAGAATTTTATTATCAGAAAGCTAGAGTTATAAAAATTGAATATAGTACAATTTTGAAAATATAAGCTTTTGTACTTCATAAACAAAACGTACGTGTCTACAAAAAAAAGAAAGTATTTAGAACGACTCTAAAGTATTTCATAGTTTTAATTTTTAAAAATAAAGTGCGAAAGTGTGGATTTATGCAACACTGCGACCTACTGAAAGTGACAGAAGGAACATATGCTTTTAATTTTTGATGTCAATAAACAAAAATGAAAATGTTTAAGACTGGATTTGTTCTGCTTGATTTGTACATCAAAAAATTAAGCTTGAATAAAATTGTAAGTATTTTTCATTTTAATTTTTCGAAAATCTATTAAAATATACATTTTTTTGCTTAATAACGACATGGTGGTTGTCTCCAACCATTTGGTTGAATTATCGCAGTACGGCTGGTCTGACGACATGGAAAAGCATCACAGACACGCAAACGCTGCGAAACTCCTCCACAATGAGCTGCATTATCGGTGAGATGGATTTAGAAATAAATCATGCCATCAGAGATCCTACGTTAGAAGGCCGATACTGACAATAAGATCAGACCTATCCAGGATTGGCTATTATGTTAACGGGACCTCTGCTGACTGGTTTTTGCTGGAAAACCCGCAGATGCATGCCATCCCGCATCTACACGGTAGATTGGACTTTGCATTGAAATTCAACTGATTGCAATATGAATTTAACAATCACCGAAGCAATTCTAAATCGTACAATTTAACAAAATGCTTTTGGTTTTATGTTCTTGATTGTAACACAAGGCCGTTTTCAATAAAAAAAAAAACAAAACTTAAATTTTTTAAGAACAGTTGCGTTTAATTTAATGTCTCATAGACACATGTTTTAATTAATTTTATGGAACTGTTTCGTCGCGGACTATAGCTAAATTTATGTATATTTTTTATAAAATTTGTATCTGTAAATTTCTAGTTCTCAAATGTGCGTTTTAGTCGGTCAGGTGGCCGGCTTACGCAGATTTCCAGCAGGTATATCAATGTTAGTTCCGAATATGGGCTTTAAAAAGTTTTTAAAACGACGGATTCAAATTTTTAGATTCAAATTTAGTCTCAATGTGAATTGCGTGTCTTATGTTATAACGGCTCGCAATGTTAAACATATATTATGATTTGAGACAACTGATTATTTCAATGATTATTTTAATGATAATATTTACTATCATTTTTTATCATTATTTTTACATTTGGAAAACTAGAAATTATATAATAAATTAAAGAGAAGAAGGTATGTGTGATCATTATATGTAAAAATGATGATAAATGACAGTTATAAAAAATATGTTTACAATAATGGTAAAATATTTCTGATAGTTTCCCTTTTATAAAGACATATTTAGGACTTTTCTCATTAAATCCCGATCATTACCCGATAGAAATCTCCTTATAAGGAACAACTAATGTTGCTTTGATCAGGACCATTTATTGTATCGATAATGTAAACCCTGGTATAGTGAGCATGATAAGGACATGACGAGGCAATGAACCATGTTTGCTCTAATAGGGCTTATCCGCTAAAAATCTAATCATTTCCTGATGGCGCAGTCAAATTTCCACTAGGGTAGGAGTGTATATAGGGAATACAATCCTGGGATTCGGGATCCTGGGATCCCGATCATTTTTCTAGCCCAGAAAATCCCGGGATTTTCGGGATTGGCAAAAAATCACTTTTATGCAAACGACACTTTATAAAATTCATGTCAATACAATTCTATTTTCAAAACATGATATATAATTTAGTATAAAATCAATGAATTTAATCATTGATCAGAGGTTTAAAGACCGGACCCTCTTCCTGTCAAGACGATGACGGGAATCTAGTAACAGATGTCCAGGGTACACTGAGATTATGGAGAGAGTACTTTTCCGATCTTCTAGCAGGCGATGATGACAACTACTCCGCCGATAGAGAAGACAGCTTGATAACCCCGGTTACTAACGACGGCGTTGAAATCCCGCCACCTGACCGTGATGAGGTCTGCACAGCCATCAACAGGCTGAAAAACAACAAAGCCCTAGGATCGGATAGTCTGCCTGCTGAGTTGTTTAAGACCGGAGGCGATGAGCTCATAACGAGCATGCACCAGCTCATCAGCGGAATATGGTCAGAAGAATGCATGTCCAGCGAATGGAATCTCACTGTAGTCTGCCCAATCCTTAAGAAGGGGGATCCCACGATACGCGCCAACTACCGTGGGATCAATATCGCGTATAAAGTTCTTACGAGCGTATTATGTGCAAGACTGAAGGCCATCGTCAACAGACTGATTGGAACTTATCAGTGCGTCTTCAGACCTTGCAAGTCCACCATAGAACCTATTTTCACATTGCGCCAAATCCTGGAAAAGACCAAAGAGAGGCAGATCGACACCCACCACCTTTTCGTCGACTACAAAGCTGCCTTCGACAGTCCGATAAAGAGTTGCCTATACGTCACCATGCCTGAGTTCGGTATACCTGCAAAACTTATAAGGCTTTGCATGATGACCCTGACCGACACACGTTGCTCACTGAGAATTGGGAACAACCTCTCCGATACGTTTAATACCGATCGAGGTTTCAGCAAGGCGATTCCCTATCGTGTGACTTCTTCAACCTAATAATGGAGAAGATTGTAAGAGCTGCACAACTCCATCACAATTACACTATCTTCAACAAGAGTACCAGTACGGTTGTCAACCGAAATGTCATTAAATGATGACTGAAATTCGACCAGCTCATCTGCTGAACGGATAAAAGGATCCAAAGCAGTCATGTTGAATGGAGTTTAAAAAAAGAAGCCCAAAAATTAAATAAAATAAAATCTTAAAAAGTCAGCGGAAAATATCAACAGGAAATTGTTGAGTTTAAATATAAAATTCTTAGACCAATTACTATATAAATGTGGAAGTTTGTAAACACAAGCAAGGATGTCGCTTCAATGAGGGAAGTATACACCATAAATACTTGGTAGAAAAGGAAATTTTACTTTTATGTGTAATTATAATAATTTTGTAAAAATTATAATATTAAAGAATTATTATAGGTACTAATTTTTTGCTCAAATAAAGATCTAAAAATGTACCTTTTCCTTTAAGAATTCGTGTTTCTATGATATTGGTTGCAATTTCGTTGAAAACGTCTCTCTCTTTTATTTGTTTGTCCGTCTGAAACTAAGTTCGTTGATGCAGTCTGCTGGAGCTGCGCAATTCAAATTCTATTTATTTTGAGTTTATTCTAAATGGAATAAAATCTTATTAATTAATTTTGAATTGTTTATCAGGTTCGATTGGACCAAAATGTTTACGCGAAACGTCGTCTATTTACGGATTTCCTAAAAATTCAAAATTAATTAAAAATGCAGAAATTTATTGTTTTTCTTATTTATTTGAGCAAATCTAATAGTAGGGGCAAACCGAAGTGTTTGTCATATAATGTTAAGAAACCCCTGGTCGCTTTGGTGTGGAGTGGCCCGTACATATTAATTTTGTTTTCTTTTACAGCCTCTAGCCTGGAAACCTTCCTTTTTATCTAATTAATTTTGCAGTGTGTACTACTGCAAAGTAGGCGGCAATGTTCAGGCGAAAAAGTGTTTGCCATATAATGTTAAGAAACCGCTGGTCGCTTTAGTGTGGAATGGCCCGTACATATTAATTTTGTTTTCTTTTACAGCCTCTAGCCTGGAAATCTTCCTTTTTATCTAATTAATTTTGCAGTATATATATATATATATATATATATATATATATATATATATATATATATATATATATATATATTTATATATATATATATATATATTTATATATATATATATATATTTATATATATATATATATATATATATATATATATATATATATATACACACATAGAAAAAACTGTTAAAAACCGACAATTTACAAATGTTATTTCATATTTACTATAAACGACAGTACAACCTTTAATTTTTAGATAAAAACTGTTATAAAAGTTTTAAATTCTAAATTTTAACGAAATTCTAAGGCTGCTATGCTTTCTAATTCATACAATATTTAAAAAACAATAAATTTTGAAAATTTTACAAATTAAAAACAAAATATGAAATGAAAAAAAAAATATAAATATTTGTGTCATGGCTGGTTGTTGGTCCATCGTATACCGTCGCTATTATCGGAAGTTCTTCGAGAACAATAAGGCGTAAGTTATAATTTTCATTAGTATATCAGCCTTAAATCACAAATTTTTTATTCTATCTCCAATCACAGATGGATTAAACTGTGCTGCATAAAAAGCAAATTTGGCAATACCAATTCCGCTAATTCAATATGTATAGTTCTTCTGGCTGCAGTCGATGATAGATAATACGGTACGTTTTTCCTTTTTGTCTTTGGCTATTAAAAATGTATGTCAATTAAAGTTCCAGAGACGCATGACCCAAGTACTGTCAGTGTTCCAGTTTTTTTTTTCATAATTCCTGGCTGACGCGGCTTTATGAATTTGATGCAACATAATAGCTTATAAATATATGTGTTTTAATTGTGAATTGTATGTACCATTATACTAAGTGTGAAAAGTATAAATTTTTATAGTATGCTCATTTTTTTTAAATTTTAAAAATAATATATTCTTTAAAAAGTTAAAAATCCTACTTTTCCAAAAAAAAAAACCATTTTTTACATATATAAAAAAACTCATCAAAAACTTCATCAAAACGACAGTAGTTATCTGACAACAGTAACCACTGTCTTATCAAAAGTAATAACAATGGCACTATCTTCAACAAGAGTTCCATGCTGCTCGGCTACGCTAATGATATCGAACACATTGGGCAGTCAGTGCAGCATTATCCAGTTTAGAGAGGGAATCCCGTCGAATGGGTCTTACGGTGAACGCTTTTAATTTTGTTTTCTTTTACAGCCTCTAGCCTGGAAATCTTCCTTTTTATCTAATTAATTTTGCAGTATATATATATATATATATATATATATATATATATATATATATATATATATATATATATATATATATATATATTTATATATATATATATATATATATATATATATATATATATATATATATACACACATAGAAAAAACTGTTAAAAACCGACAATTTACAAATGTTATTTCATATTTACTATAAACGACAGTACAACCTTTAATTTTTAGATAAAAACTGTTATAAAAGTTTTAAATTCTAAATTTTAACGAAATTCTAAGGCTGCTATGCTTTCTAATTCATACAATATTTAAAAAACAATAAATTTTGAAAATTTTACAAATTAAAAACAAAATATGAAATGAAAAAAAAAATATAAATATTTGTGTCATGGCTGGTTGTTGGTCCATCGTATACCGTCGCTATTATCGGAAGTTCTTCGAGAACAATAAGGCGTAAGTTATAATTTTCATTAGTATATCAGCCTTAAATCACAAATTTTTTATTCTATCTCCAATCACAGATGGATTAAACTGTGCTGCATAAAAAGCAAATTTGGCAATACCAATTCCGCTAATTCAATATGTATAGTTCTTCTGGCTGCAGTCGATGATAGATAATACGGTACGTTTTTCCTTTTTGTCTTTGGCTATTAAAAATGTATGTCAATTAAAGTTCCAGAGACGCATGACCCAAGTACTGTCAGTGTTCCAGTTTTTTTTTTCATAATTCCTGGCTGACGCGGCTTTATGAATTTGATGCAACATAATAGCTTATAAATATATGTGTTTTAATTGTGAATTGTATGTACCATTATACTAAGTGTGAAAAGTATAAATTTTTATAGTATGCTCATTTTTTTTAAATTTTAAAAATAATATATTCTTTAAAAAGTTAAAAATCCTACTTTTCCAAAAAAAAAAAACATTTTTTACATATATAAAAAAACTCATCAAAAACTTCATCAAAACGACAGTAGTTATCTGACAACAGTAACCACTGTCTTATCAAAAGTAATAACAATGGCACTATCTTCAACAAGAGTTCCATGCTGCTTGGCTACGCTAATGATATCGAACACATTGGGCAGTCAGTGCAGCATTATCCAGTTTAGAGAGGGAATCCCGTCGAATGGGTCTTACGGTGAACGCGGACAAGACGAAGTACCTGGTTTCAACAAACAAAGAGTCCCGGCGTCTTTTATAAGTTCAATAAGTCGCTCATCATGCCAGTTCTCCTCTATGGCGCTGAGGCATGGACGTTTGCAAACACCGATGAGCGAGCTTTAGGAGCGTTCGACAGAAAGATTCTTCGGAAAATCTATGGTCCGATATGCGTTGAAAACGAGTACAGAATCAGATGGAACGACGAGCTGTATGAGCTCTACGCCGACATTGACATAGTCAGGCGCATTAATATCCGGCGCCTATGCTGGCTTGGACATGTCGAGCGTATGGATAAAGCGCTCCTGCAAAAAAGGTATTCAATTTTGTACCAAGTGATGAAATAAAAGATGAAAGAGAGAACTTGGGAGAACATAAGTTTTAAAATTGGAGTTTGTATTTTTAATGGTTATGGAGACAAAAATCAGTAAAGTTGAGATTTTTTTTAATGAATTTTTTTTCAAAAATTGTAAAAAATCCAAAAGTGATCTGATTATTAAAATACTTTTGTATATGAAAAGCTTACATTGAAAAAAATGTGCTTACTTGAGAAAATATCTTGTTTAGTTTTAATATAGACTTGAATATGAATTTTTGTTTTCATTTACATTTTATCATGAAATTAAAATATTTGTATGGGACTTTTATAAACAATTAACACATAAATCATAAACTGAATATCTCAAGTTGTTTAGTATATGGACAATTCCACACCAAATCGACCAACGGTTGGAACTCACCTTCTTCGATTTCAATGAAATATTGGCAATTGATAAAGGGTATTGAGACATGCACTAACCAATTTTTGTTTATTTTTTCCGACCACTACTTCCAGAGATACGTGGCTCAAATTTGGAAAAAAGGGTCCAAAATTTCTTTTGTATGGTTGTTCATATTTAAATATCTCTTGAACTAGAAACGCTAGAAATTTTATCGATGGGTCGTTTTAAAGCTAATAGAAATAGCTTTCATAAAAATTAAGTTGTAATTTCTAAACGTGAACATGTGGCCCGTGGTCATTATCCTTGCACTTCAAAATTGATGTCCTTAAAAAGGACCCTTTTTAAAAATCCTTAGTTTTCCTCAATTTATTATAAATGTTCATGCAAAATTTCAAGATAGTATTTTGATGTCATCATATTTTAAAAAATAATGTTTGTAATTTTTATTTATTTTTTGTATAGAAATTTTTTTTTTTTTCTAAACTAAAAGTTGTATAATTCCTGATTATATATGTAACTTTGATTTCTAAAATGGCGTCAGTTTTATCATATTGAATCTAGTTTTGAGATTCTGATTTTGGGACATAGTTTTTACGATTTTCGAAAAATGGTATATATCTTAAAAACTAGAGACAATTTGATGAAACTGACGACATTTTCGAAATAAGAATTACAAAATTCATTGAAAAATTATTGCAAATTTTACTTTTGAAGAAATATTTTTTTTTTCAATACAAAAAATATTGAAAAATTTAGAAAATAATTTTTTAAAATATGATGCCGTCAAAATACCGTCTTGAAATTTTGCATGAACATTTACAATAAATTGACGAAAATTTAGGATTTTTTCAGAATTTTAAAAAGGGTCCTTTTTACGGACCACAATTTTGAAGTGCAAAGATAATGAATACGGGCCACATGTTAACGTTTAAAAGTTACAACTTAATTTAATTTAATCTAAAAGCTCTATTAGCTTTAAAACGAGTTATTAACGGAGTTTCTAGCATTTCTAGTTCAAAAGATATATAAATACAAAACTACATACAATAGTGATTTTTGGCCTTTTTTTTCAACTTTGAGCCACACCAAGTAGTGGTCGGAAAAAAAATGGTTAGTGCATGCCTCGATACCCTTTATCAGTTGCGAAAATTAAATAAAACCAAAAAGGTTAAATCTCAAATTTGACTTATTTTTGGTCGTTTTGGCGTGGAATAGCCCATATATAAAATTGTAAAGTCGAAATTTTTTTGTTTTCCATTTTTTGTTTTTTTTTGAAAATTTTGACTTATACGCAAATCTCCGTATATTTTTTCTTCAGTAACATTTACTTTTTTTTTGTATTTTTTTGATAGATAATATTACTAAAAATATATTTAAATAATCTGGCAACACTGGTCGGACTTAAAGTTTTTAATATTAATTTTTTACTTTGATCCCCTGCAGAAAAGTTTTCAAAGTCCAAAGTTCACTAAGCAGTTTTAAGAAAGAATTATTTGTTCGTATTTTTGACCCTCACTTATTTTTTGTCCGGCGACTTTACAATTTTATATAAACTAAACAACTTGAGATGTTCAGTTTATGATTTATGTGTTAATTGTTTATAAAAGTCCCATACAAATATTTTGATTTCATGATAAAATGTAAATGAAAACAAAAATTCATATTCAAGTCTATATCTTTAAAACTAAACAAGATATTTTCTCAAGTAAGCACATTTTCTTCAATGTTATCCGATTTTTAAAATACTTTTGTATATGAAAAGCTTACATTGAAGAAAATGTGCTTACTTGAGAAAATATCTTGTTTAGTTTTAAAGATATAGATTTGAACATGCAATTTTGTTTTCATTTTTGAAGACTTCACTTTTCTTCTTTTTTAATTCATCACTGGGTACAGAATTGAATACCATTCTTGCAGGAGCGCTTTCATCCATACACTCGACATGTCCAAGCCAGCATAGGCGCCGGATCTTAATGCACCTGACTATGTCAATGTCGGCGTAGAGCTCACACAGCTCTTCGTTCCATCTGATTCTGTACTCGTTTTCAACGTATATCGGGCCATAGATTTTCCGAAGAATCTTTCTCTCGAACGCTCCTAAAACTCGCTCATCGGTGTTGGCAAACGTCCATGCCTCAGCACCATAGAGGAGGACTGGCGTGATGAGCGACTTATTGAACGTAATTTTTGTCCGTCGAGAGTGGGCTCTGCTCCTCAATTGCCTACTAAGCCTAAAGTAACACCTGTTGGCAAGAGATATTCTTCGGCTAATCTCCAGGCTGCCATTGTTTTCCTTGTTGATGCTGGTTCATAGGTATACGAAGTCCTTCACAACTTCGAAGTTGTGGTTGTCAATAGTTCACATTTATTTATTCTACAATTTAATTAATCAAAAGACACTTTTTTTATTTTTAGAGTTTAAAAGACATTTTTATTAAATTTATTATTGAAAAGACACTTTTACTATTTTAGTACCTCCACTTGAGGTTGGTTAAACTACAATACTTTAAAATTGCAACGAAAGGTATTAACAATACCTTCGTTGCAAGCTTTTCTTAAATTCTATTCTCACTATGTTCTAGTGAGTTTTCACTTTCACTCAATTTTGGTGTACGTGACTTTTGAAGAAAGTCCGACTTGCAGTTTTTGGCTGACACCAATTGCGAAATATCAGAATTGTTGGCAAATGGAAAATTGTATTGCAAGCCTCTTGAAAGAGGTGTGGTCTAAGTAAAGCTTTAGCGCTTTGCCGAATTATCGCAAGCTTTTGTTAACTATGGAAGCTGACTTGAAAGAGGTGTGTTCTACGCAAAGCTTAGCGCTTTGCCAAATTATTAACATTGTTGCCAACGTGAAGCGTTGGGACAATGCTATGAACATGTTGCTGTACAACATGAGTACAATATGATATAAAAACATGATGCTCTCAACATATGTACAGCAACATCCAAAACTGAATGAATAGTGAAGAACCATATAGAAAAGAAAAATGTATGCGCTAATTCACAACATTCCTCCCCCCTTATGGAAAAAATATTATTAATATTTGGATTAATGATAATTTTTTACAAAATGTCTTAAATATATTGTAGAATATATAGAAATGATTTTTTCTTAGAGTTAATATTAAGATTAATAATAATATGTTTATTTTAATATGGTGATAATAAATATAATATGTTATTTTATCTTAAGTTATCTATAAAAATATTGTTACGAAAAGAGGTAATTTGCTCCACTGTGCAAGCAATCAACAATAATAGATGAGACGCAAGACAATTCAGCGCACTAAGCAATGTGTTAGAAAGAGACGGAAGATCATTCAGCGCACTATGCAATGTGCGAGAAAGAGATGGAAGATCAGCACATTAAAACACATGAGTGCGAATGAGATGCCAATAGCATGCGTCATTCACGAAACGAGTAGAAGGTTCTCGAAACAAGTCGAAGCTTGTCGAAACGTGTCGAACTGATGCCTGCAGTTTATAAGGCCGCGCATCTGAGGCACTGTACTTCATTTGATAGTGAACTAGTGCGTCTCGTGAGTGAACATTGTAAAGCTAAATTGTAGAAATTCAACAGTTGGTATAAGTGTCTATTCTTTAAGTTGTTATTTCATTAAATAAAGTTAATTAATACTAGTTGAAATAATACTAGTTAAAACCAAATTTAAGTGTGTTTTTATTTTGTACACAATCCAGCGATATGATCTCGTAGAACAGTTTTCCGTAGACTGAATTTTCGTAACATTGGTGTCAGAAGTGGGATTGTGATACAAAATGGTTAAATTCGAACAACTTAAAGTCGACCAGCTAAAGAAGGAGCTGGCGATTCATAATCTTCCAACTGTAGGTACGAAAGTAGAGCTACAAAAGCGCCTAATGGAAGAATTAGAGAACCAAGGCATTGACCTCGCAGAGCACGAGTTTGAAGTGGAAGCTGCAATAGCGTCATCGAAAAGTGTGGACACGGAGCAAAAAGTACAGTCCCAAAGTTTTGATATGAGCCAGTTGCTCGGAGCAATACAACAACAGCTCCAAGAAAATTCAAATCAACTTAAAAGAGAACTACAAGAAAATTCCATCAAAGTGGAACAGAAACTTCTAGAAAGTTCAAAACAGCTCCAAGAAAATTCGACAAGAATGGAACAGAAACTTCTAGAGAATTCAAATCAACATCAAGTAAAAATTGAGCAACAGATGCAGGAACATTCTAAGCAGCTTCTGGAAGTTTCTAATACACTCCATGGCAAAGTAAACGAACTTGAGGCACATGTAAATGACATTGTAGTGGACATTGATGACAAATTTGAAAAGTTGGAAAATGGTTTCGAAAAAAAGCTACAGAAAATACAAGAAGATGTCAGTTTACTACAAATAAGTGGACCTACACAGCATGTTGTTACTAGTACGAGGCTAAAATCGCCGATTTACGATGGAACGACAGCGTTCAACATTTTCAAGCTGCAATTTGAGACCACGGCTGTAAGTAATCGATGGAATAATGAGGACAGCGTAGCCGCACTTATCGTGGCGCTTAAAGGAGGCGCAGCCGAAGTATTGCAGACTGTTCCAGAAAGTGATCGAAACAGTTATTTAGCGGTTATGTCTGCACTACAGAGAAAATATGGCAGTGATCACATAAAGCAAATCTACAGAATGGAACTAAAGTGCCGAATGCAAAGAAATGGTGAAACATTGCAGGTGTATGCAGCGGACGTCGAGAGGCTTGCGCATTTGTCGTATGCAGATTCAACGAGTGATTTCATAGAAAAGTGCAAGATCGAAGCCTTCGTTGACGGCATACGTGATCCGGAAACAAGACGTGCCACAGTGATAATGCCGAAAGTGACATTTACGGAAACTGTAACCACAGCGCTAACCCAGGAGACAGCAACTACGTTGTGCCGCCCAGCGCCAAAGGTCCTTAAACTAGATGTGGAGAATGAAGACCTACTTCAGGTAATTTGCCAAGCGTTAAAAAGTGGAGCTAAACCAGATTACACTGCTGCCAACCGAGACACCCAATTTAAAGGTAAATGCTACAACTGTGATACATATGGGCATATGGCACGTGATTGTCGTAAAAAACGCAAGCGCTCAATGAATCCATTTGCAAATGAACCCCGACATGAAGAAACCCAGGATCTTGTCCAAAATAACGTAAATTTTAATCAATCTTTAAACTAAAACGAGTTAGTTCTGCGGAGCATGATCTGACTCCCATAACTGATTGCCCCAGAATCTCCATTTCACAAATTGCTCGAAAGCCAAATAGCTTAACTGTCGAAGGACTCATTGATTGTACAGCATATATGGTTACATTGGATACGGGAGCTTCACATTCAATAATAAGAAGTAACTTTGTTAAGGGTAAAGTAGAGCCGCTTGTAGGAATAAGATTACAAACAGCTACAGGTGAAGAGACCCCTATCAGAGGAAAGATTACCAAGAAAATAACGATTGGTACTACGACAGTTAAGCATGATTTTATTGTGGCAGAAATAGTAGACGAATTAATACTTAGCATGGACTTCATAATAAAGAACGGTTTCACACTTGATTTAACAAGAAAAATTTTGAATTATGCCAACACGGAGATCCAACTAAATATTGATTGTGACCAGAGCCGGAAAATGAAACAAGTTATTGCTTATAAAAATAGAAAAATACCACCTAATTCAGAAGCAATTGTTTGGACGAAATTAAATGGAGATTGTGGGATAAACAAGTTGTGGGTTATTGAAGCAAACGAAGAGCTGTATAAAAGTAACATAGTGGTAGGAAGAACACTTGTTGAGGCGAAGAAAGACAGAATTGTACCTATAAGAGTTCTCAATTTGGAAAACTCGTCAAATTAATCAAAAAGGGAACAGTGGTAGGCCAGTGTCAAGAGGCGTCAGCGATTATAAATTGCGAGTCAAATACATCAAAGGACTATGTCACACCGCAAGTAAACAAACAATCTACTCACAAGTTTATAAATGAGTGGACGAAGGATTTGGCTGCCAAAGAAAAGAGTCAAGTGCAACAGTTAATTGACAAATATCGGTGTATATTTGCTGAAAAGGGCCAAAAGGATGGCAGAACTTCCATTGTAAAACATCGAATAAACACTGCTGATTCTAACCCAATTCGTCAAGCACCAAGAAGGGTACCACTTGCGAAAAGAGACGAAGTATCACATTTGGTTGAAGAAATGCACACAAATGGCGGAACCATCTGAGAGTCCATGGAGTTCACCAGTAGTAATGGTGAAAAAGAAGGACGGTGGTACTCGGTTCTGCGTTGATTACCGAAAACTTAATGATGTCACCAAGAAAGATAGTTATCCGCTGCCTAGAATCGATGACACCTTGGATACACTATCTAATGCTAAGTGGTTTTCAACGTTGGACTTGCAAAGCGGTTTCTGGCAAGTGGAAATCGATAAGAAAGATCGAGAGAAGACTGCATTCAGTACTGGAGATGGACTATGGCAATTTTTGGTAATGCCGTTTGGACTATGCAATGCCCCAGCAACATTTGAGCGGTTAATGGAGCACGTATTAAAAGGTTTACACTGGATAACATGCCTAGTATACATTGATGACATAATTGTTATGGGCAAGGATTTCAACGAACATCTATGAAATCTAGAGAAAGTATTCCTTCGATTCAAAAGTGCGGGTCTACAACTTAGCCCAAAGAAATGCTCACTTTTCAAGAAAAGAGTCAAGTATCTGGGTCATCGAGTTACCACGGAAGGAGTGCATACCGATGAGGATAAAATAGTTGCAGTCAAGGAGTGGCCCAGACCGCAAAATCTACATGACCTACGAAATTTCTTGGGGCTATGTACATACTACAGGCGATTTGTTCCAGGTTTTGCCAATGTTGCTAGCAGTCTTCACGAGTTGACAAGAAAGAACCGCGCATTTCAATGGGGCAATGATCAAGAAAGGGCGTTTTTGAAATTAAAAGGTCTGCTGTGCTCGGCACCAAGTCTTGCGTATCCAATCCCAGGTGAAAAATTTATACTTGATACGGATGCGAGTGGATACGGAATTGGCGGAGTTCTCTCTCAAGTGATCAATGGACAAGAAAAAGTGATCGCATACTACAGTAAAACCTTGTCCAAACCCGAGCGAAATTACTGTGCCACCAGGAGGGAGCTTCTTACTGTAATCGAAAGTGTGAAAAATTTTCACAAATAGATGTACGGGCAACAGTTTCACTTGAGAACCGATCACGCTGCACTGAGATGGTTAATTCAGTTCAAAGACCCAGAAGGTCAAATTGCGCGTTGGATAGAACGATTACAGAGCTACGATTTCACCATAGAACATCGTAAAGGAGGTCATCATGGAAATGCAGATGCTCTGTCACGACGCCCATGTAAACTAGAATGCAGACATTGTTCAAGAGCGGAAGGAAAAGAAAACATAATTGACATTCGTTTGCTAAATGTTTTGCCCGAAGAAAAATGGACTCCGGAACAAATTCAAATTGATCAAAAGAGTGATCCCGACCTCACAAAAATCATGATGTTCAAGGAACAGCAAAGAAAACCAACGTGGAAAGATATAGCGGCCGACAGTCAAATAACTAAAGCTTCCTGGGCACAGTGGCCAGTGTCAAGAGGCGTCAGCGATTATAAATTGCGAGTCAATTATAAATTGCGAGTCCGGAACAAATTCAAATTGATCAAAAGAGTGATCCCGACCTCACAAAAATCATGATGTTCAAGGAACAGCAAAGAAAACCAACGTGGAAAGATATAGCGGCCGACAGTCAAATAACTAAAGCTTCCTGGGCACAGTGGCAGATCTTAAAGCTACAAGATGGTTGCTTATATCGTGTATGGGAAAATGATGGTGGCACATCCGCTCGAAGTTTGATTGTTGTTCCCAAGTCAAAAATAAAAGAAATATTAGCGGAATACCATGGTGGATCTAGTGGTGGTCATTAATAAAAGGGTCGAGAAGGTAAAGAAACGTTTTTATTGGATTGGATGCCAAGAGTCAGTCGCCGATTGGATTCGCAGTTGCCCGCAATGTGTACCAGCAAAAGGACCAACAGTCAGAAGTCGCGGCAGAATGCATCAGTACAACGTGGGAGCACCATTCGAACGTATCGCCATGGATGTCGCCGGACCATTTCCAATCAGTGATGCGGGTAATAAGTATGTGCTTGTCGTCATTGACTACTTCAGCAAGTGGCCTGAAGTGTATCCCATGCCAAATCAAGAAGCCACAACAGTTGCGGATGCGTTAGTTAACAACTGGGTAAGTCGTTTTGTAGTACCGTTGGAATTGCATTCAGATCAAGGAAGAAATTTTGAGTCTGCTGTATTTAAAGAAGTATGCAAAGTCCTCAACATACACAAAACACGAACGACGCCTTTGCACCCGCAATCAGACGGCATGGTGGAGAGATTCAATCGGACTTTGGAAGAGTATCTCAAAAAAGTGGTTGATAAAAATCAAAAAGATTGGTATACACACATACCACTATTCCTCATGGCTTATCGAACGGCGGTTCACGATACCACAGCAGCTTCACCATCTAACATTGTTTTTGGAACAGACTTAAGATTACCTGCGGATTTAAAGTTTGGTGCAAGTCCTTCAGCTAGAATTCCTATACACAATTATGTTTCCAGAAAAAGTGAAGAAATGAACGAAGTGCATCAATTTGTAAAACAGCGTACACAATTTGCGAGTGATAAGATGAAGGCCAGATATGACTTGCGCACAAATTCAAAGGGATTTACGGAAGCAGAGCTTGTTTTGCTCTATAACCCACAAAGGAAGAAAGGCTTATCATCTAAGCTACAAACACACTGGGAAGGACCCTATAAGATAATCAAAAGAATTAATGATGTAGTGTATCGGATTCAGAATACTACGGGCGTTAGACGAAAAATGAAAGTAGTACATTTAGAAAGGTTAGCGCCGTATAGAGAGAGAGAGGATTAACATCTGTTCGGGACGAACAGATTTAGGTGGAGGGCAGTGTTACGAAAAGAGGTAATTTGCTCCACTGTGCAAGCAATCAACAATAATAAATGAGACGCAAGACAATTCAGCGCACTAAGCAATGTGTTAGAAAGAGACGGAAGATCATTCAGCGCACTATGCAATGTGCGAGAAAGAGATGGAAGATCAGCACATTAAAACACATGAGTGCGAATGAGATGCTAATAGCATGCGTCATTCACGAAACGAGTAGAAGGTTCTCGAAACAAGTCGAAGCTTGTCGAAACGTGTCGAACTGATGCCTGCAGTTTATAAGGCCGCGCATCTGAGGCACTGTACTTCATTTGATAGTGAACTAGTGCGTCTCGTGAGTGAACATTGTAAAGCTAAATTGTAGAAATTCAACAGTTGGTATAAGTGTCTATTCTTTAAGTTGTTATTTAATTAAATAAAGTTAATTAATACTAGTTGAAATAATACTAGTTAAAACCAAATTTAAGTGTGTTTTTATTTTGTACACAATCCAGCGATACGAACTCGTAAAACAGTTTTCCGTAGACTGAATTTTCGTAACAATATGTTTGAATAATTAAATGGGTTTCAATAATAATAATAATTATAATAATAATAATAATGATAATAATATATATATTTTTCTTTTAGATTTCTTATTTTTTATAATATATAATATATATATATTTTTTCTTCTTTTTTTAATATATTGTTATTATTTGTTTTTTTTTTTTTTTTATTATTATTATTTTTTTTTTGTATACAATTTTTAATATCTTTCGTTTTATACTTGTGTAATATTTTTTCATACATATAATGATAATACTTGTAATTGGATGATAATTATATATTTATATATATATATATATTTTTATATATATATATATATATATATATATATATATATATATATATATATATATATATATATATATATATATATATATATATATATATGTATATGTATATGTATATAGATAAACTTGTTCAAATTATTTTATTTATAGGGGTTTGGCATGTGTATTGAGTGTGTGTGTGTGTTTGTTGGTATTTTAAAATGAATATATTGATTTTATATTTGGGTAAGAGAGGTGTAAAACTTTTGTATGCCCTACTGTTGGACCAGATTTCTCCTCTTGCTCTTCTGTGTGTTATGTCGGATTTGCCTTGTTCATCTTCAATGTTTCGTTGGGCTTCGATGGTTCTTGTGGAATTTGCTAAACGTCGTTCAAGAGAGCTTTGGTCCCGTTGACTTGGTTGACGATTCGTTCTTTTCTCCGTTCTTGTCAAACATTTTGAAAACATCTTGGTGCTGATGTCACTTTATGTAGCCTATAGATTTCTGAATTGTTGATATCAGAAAACCGCTGGGCATCTGCTTCACTACTTTTTTGTGGAACAACTTGGTGCTCATGTCGTTTTATTTAGAATATTATAGATTTCTGAATTGTTCATATCAGAAAATCGTTACTGCATCGCTTCTTCTCTATGTGCGATGGAAGACATAATAATTTGACTTTTTATATACATTTTCAAGATCAATGTTGAATATTGTTTTCTGCATTTTGTTTCTGGCAGTTGTAGTTTTATGATTAAAATTCAATCGCTGCAATGTACTTGTGCTTGGTATAACAACAAGTTTGCTCCTAGTGCATCCTTCTACGTCTTTAAATATGCTGCCACTCTATTTCATTTCTTCGTTTTTCTTTTCTTTATTTGAATCTGCTGGACATCTGCTTCACTTCTTCTTCTTGTTGATAACACCCAGAGCTCCTTCCACATGTCCCCATTAAAATCCCAAGACCCCAACGATTATCTATGCGTCTTCTGAGTATCCAGCGCTGTTGGTCACTCTAAAAACAATTTTTGTGCACTCGGATATTTACATGAATATTTTACAAACAATAATTTTAATTTTGTTTTCAAACAATTCCAAATGTATGGTGTCACACTACTGGTGTGGTACTAATTTATGTAATCTTAATATAATTTTCGTATAGTATATAATTGTTTATGTAACATGGCGTGTGCTAAATGATTGATTTAAAAATACTTAAATTACTTGAAATATAGTGTGCACATTATTTGAAGTATTACTATATAGTGTAGTACTAGCTTTTATTAACATAGTGTAATTTTAGTGTAATTATGTATTTATCCCAATGGCTAAAATCGTCGTCTTATATTCGGAGGGACTCAATGCGGCGGATTCAATCCCCCTTCAATGCGCAAAAATGAAAAAAAAAAATATTTCACATAATTTTTTTTTTTTTTAATATATATGTACATAGAATATATTGCACATTGCATATACATAAATATTATTTAAAATTTTTTCACGAATTGTTGAATTTATTATATATACATATTTTTAGTTCTTTAATTGTATTAATTTAGTTTAAAAATTTATTTAATTTCCAATACAAATTTAAATTTCCAAAACAAAATAAAATGTTTGAAAAAATTAAAATAAATTAATTTTTTTTTTTTTTTAATTTTAATTTCCCTTATTTTTTTCCTTTTTTTAAAAAAATTAATAGTTAATATCTGTTATTTATATATTTTTTCTCTACATTTTTTTTCTTCGTTTCTTATTTTCTTCTTCTTTTTTTTCTTTTCTTATTTTCTTCCTTTTTTCTTTCTTCTCTTTAATTAAAATTTTTATACCTCCTTCTTTTTTTTTCTCTTTAATTAAAATTTTCTCCTTTTTTTAACTTTAGTTTCCTTTTTTTTCATATATATATATATTTTTTATTTCTTTTTTTTTATTCTTTAAAAATTTAATTGTTAATATGTTTTTTTTGTCTTTTTTTTCTTCTCTTTTTTTTCTTTTTAATAAAAATTTGTATCCCTCTTTTTTTTTTAATTTTAATTCCCCAATTTTTTTTCTTGTATATTATTTTTTTCATATTTTTCTTTTTTTTCATCTCTTTTTATTATATTTTTTTTTCACTTTTTTTTTCTTTAAAATTTTAAAATTCTTTAAAAAAAAATAATATATAATATCTATATATATATTTTCTCCATTTTATTTATAGTAATATGTTTCCTCTTTTTTTTTCGATTCAATTATTAAAACTTTTTTTTTAAATTTTAACTGCACTAAATATTTTAATGCATAAATCGCCTTTTTTTAATTTTAAATTCTTTGCTTTTATTTATTACCTGTTTTTTTACATTTCATTTATTCCACTAATATATTTTTTTTCGTTCCTTGTTTTTAATTTTAATACTAACTGATATTTTTCTTCTTCTTTAAGAAATTTAAATTATTATAAGAAAGTTCTTCCAATTCATTTAAAATTTGTTTGTTATATTCAAACTTATTCAAATTGAATTATATTAATATACAAAAGTACCTATAAGTTCTCTGCATGTAAATAAATATAATTAGAGTTGCGATTTGTTTTCTAAACATGTTTAATATTTTTTTATATATATTTTTTTTGTGTACTTATTTAAGTCACATTATATGAAACTTCCTACTGGCATGACGGTAAAATTGAATTATATTTGCATTGTTTATGGTATCAAAAAAAAACTGCAAGATCTGCATTTATATGTCAGTTATTAACGCTTGCTTAGTGTCTGATATACATACGTTCGTACAAATTGCATATGTGCTTCAGCATGAAATACTTGGGGGAATGACCCTTTTCAAGGTTTGATAGCTTCCGCTATTAATATAGGTCAGTAATGCAATTGTTGGTTTTGCATTATCTGTATTGAATTCGACAATTTTATGACTAACATTGATTTAATTTTAAATTAATGCAATTGGTTGCATGTGCTTAATTTATTTCTTTTCTCAATTGATGATTAACTAACTTTAAAATTATAAGTTCTTTTTCTAAAATAGTTATATATATTTGTATTTCTCATTACTTAATTATTCCACCATACGAGGATCGGCTGAAGCTATTAAACTTGAAATCACTTGAAGATCGCAGAAAAAATGCTGATGTAATCTATATACATCAACTCATTACTGGTAAATTGGATTCACCAGAGCTTCTACGATTTAACCAAAATCGTAGAAGTAGTAGAAATGGTGATACATTATTCTATCTTCCATTTAGTAGAACAAATTATGTTGTATCATCACCTTTTAACCGTATGTGTAATATAGTTAATAATTGCACACATTTTAATGTTAATTAAGTCAACTCAAATGTAGATTGAAGCTTTAATAACAAAAATAATATTGTAGATATTTTAACAACTGGATGCGTTTGTTACGAGCCCAACTACTATTAGTGGGTAAATTTTTTCAAGCATTTATGCTTTGAAAGTGCAAGCTAGCTGTATTAGCTAAAACTCGATTAATATTGTTTTTAATATGTCCTAAGTTTTTTTATTTTTTTTTTTATTACTATATTTTTTCTTTTGTTTGTTACTTACAGTTTTCCTAAATTATTTATGTTTATTTCTTCCTCTAAATGACGAGTTATTTAATGTTTTATTTAATGATTACTCTATATCTTATGGTTAGATTTATTTTTTCTATATTGGTTTTATATTGTTACTTTTTATGGGTTCTAAAATAGGGTAATATTATAATATTTTTAGTTTTAACGGCATACACTATTTGTGATATGCCTTTAACAAATTATTGTGAATTTTCTTATCTTTGTTTTTGATCAATATCGTCGTGGTCACTGGCCCACTTCCCTCTTCGACCACGTAGGGTCCCTTCCAAAATGGAGAGAACTTATTCTTCCTAGTTTGGTTTTTCATTAAAACTATGTCGTGTCGTTTGAATTGTATAGGGTTGAGGTTCTTGTCGTATTGTTTTTTCGACACCTCTTTGGCCCTACATTGATTTTGCCTGACGATCTCGTGTGATCGCTGTATTTGGTACTTTATTACCTTATTGTAGTCTTCTGCGTTATATAAAGGTGAACATTTACGCTTTAAATTCGTAGGCATGTCGAAGTCAAACCCGTACACCGTACGGAATGGTGTTTGACCCGTCGACGTATGCACCGTGTTATTATGATCATGCATTGCAGAATTTAACCATTGGTCCCAGTTTGACCCATCCTCTTTAGCAAAACTACGTAAATATTCAGCTAGTGGACGATGACTTCGTTCCAATGACCCATTAGCCTGTGGATGGTAGGGTGTAATATGTATTTTTTTAATTCCTAACAATTTACATGTATCCGAAAATAGTTTGGAAACGAAGTTCGATCCATTGTATGTTACCAATACTTTGGGTATATTGTGGCGTGTAACTATTTCGTTGAAGAATGCTTTTGCTACGGTGTTGGCTTCCGCATCGGGTATAGCCACACAGCACATACATTTAGAAAAATCGTCCTGAAACGTTAGGATGTATTTATTCCCTGAAATGGTTTCAGGCAGAATACCCACCAAGTCCATGTACACTTTGTCAAAGGGTCTGACTGGCGTATCAGTTAGAACCATTGGCATCTTCGTCAGCCTCGAACTCTTGTTTACCTGGCATTTTGAACAATTTTTCACATAATCCATTATTTGAGTCTGCATACCCTTCCATCGGTACTGTTGCCGAATTCTTAAAAATGTTTTTATGCCACCTTGGTGACCACCTAACGGTGAATCGTGAAAATCCTTAATTACCGTCTCTATGTCCCGGGGTTCAGTTAGAATTATTATATTGTCATTTTCCATTGTTACCAAATCGTCAGGATCGCATTCTGACTGTTTCTTATCGTCTTCCTTGTCTCTTTTCATGGTTTTCGAACGTGTTTGCAACTACTTTTTCAGTATTATTCGGTATGCGGCTAAGCACATCCGCATTTAAATTACTTTTTCCCGGTTTATAATGAATTTCGACATCATATTCCGATAATTTGTGTCGGAAACGCGCAAGAAGTGATGTCTGATCTTTTAAATTTGCTATACCCTTTAGGGGCTGATGATATGTATAAATTTTAAATGGTCTTCCCAAAAGATATGCCCTAAAACTTTTTGTTGCCCATACAATTGCCAAAAATTCTTTCTCTATAGTAGAGTAGCGTGTTTCCGCATCGTTAAGAGACCTACTGGCAAACGCGATCGGACGGTCGCTTTCAACTTCACCTTGCGAAAGAACCGCGCCAATTACTTCGTTACTGGCGTCTGTCGTGACCAAAAAAGGGTTCGTTAAAATCCGAATACGCTAGTATGGATGGTGACATAATTGCCTCTTTAAGTTTTAAAAACGAATTCTGACAATTATCATTCCATATGAACTTAGCGTCCTTTTTAAACAAACACTTTATTGGTAATGACAGTTTCGACATACCAGCTATAAATTTTCTGTAATAATTAATTAAGCCTAAAAATGCTTGAACTTCCTTCCTATTTTTCAGAACTGGAAAATTTTTTATACACTCTACTTTGGCTGGATATGATAAGGCACCTAACTCAGAACACTTGTGTCCTAAATATATAACCTCGCGTCGCAAAAACTGACATTTTTCTGTATTTAATTTCAAATTATGTTCTCTCAGCTTTTGCAAAACCTTGCATAGCCTATGCTCGTGTTCTGCTAAATTATTTCCGTAAACCACTATGTCATATAAATAAACGAAACAGTCAATACCATGTAATCCTGTTAGTATGTGGTTCATTATCCTTTGAAATGTGGCAGGTGCCCCCGTTATACCGAATGGCATTCTGTTAAATTCGAAATGACCAAGACCTGTACTGAAAGCAGTTTTTTCTTTGTCACTATCTTCAACTAGAACCTGATGGTAACCACTTGCTAAATCTAGTGTTGAAAAATACCGACTATGACCTAACTGGTCTAAAATCTCATCTATTCGTGGTATCGGAAATACCTGTTTGATAGTGACGTCATTTAATTTTCGGAAATCTATTACCAGTCTCCATTTCTTATCGCCCTTTTTAGGTACCAATAATAATGGGGAATTCCAAGGCGACATGCTTGGTGAAATAATTCCATCGTCTAACATCTTTGATACTTGTCTATTAATCTCATTTCTATGCATATGAGGAAGTTTATACTGTTTCTGATTTATTGGTGGCTGATTCCATTGTGTGGGTATTTCATGTTTTAATATCGGAGTGAATGTTAATTCATCCCCTTCCAAATGAAAAACGTCATGATATGACAAGCAAATATTTTGCAAAGATGCAACTTCTTCTTTATTTAATGATTTATCGATCTTTACATTCCCTAATAATCTATCAATTCTATTTTTTATATTAACCGAGTTTATTGTATTTATTGTAGAACTCGCCTTTGTTGTTTCTTTATATTTGTTAAAATTTGAAAATTGTGGCTTGAAATTCCTATCAATGGTCACCTCCTTATCGGTGGCATTTAAAATTGATGCATATACTCTATTTCTTCTAACGTTTGTTAAACTATCTCCCAAATATACTCCTGGCTGAATTTCCTGTTTGTTCAACAAAACTATAGGAATTCTTGTTCTTAACGGCAGTGATACAACCATGGCTGTTCTGGGCTGGCCCCTGATTTGTTGATTAAAATTAATATTTTCTATGTCTTGTAATGATTTTAATAGAAATTTAACAAGATGATTTTTGTCTTCATCAAAAATGTAATTTTTTTATTTAACGAATTTATTATAGGTCTGTTCCAGAGATTGTCACGCCCGACTATTCCATCTGCTGGTACCCCTTGTTCAAGTGACACAACGTGTAGCGTTAAACTTAGGTTTTCTATGTTTGTGTGCTGAATCTTAGTGGAGCCTAAGGTTCTAACGCATACACCAAAAGCACCACTCAGATCCTTCTGAATATTTTTATTAAAATTCGGCAAATGTGCCATCCTATTTTCTTTAATCAGGTTAGCCTCAGCTCCAGAATCCACTAACAGAGTAAGTTTTCCATTTTTTGCTACCTCGCAAGGTACTTCAATGAACACATCACTCGTATCGGATATCTTGAAACACTCTCCATGCCGGTTAAATATTTTACGATGCATGCCTAATTGTGAAGTTAATTTTATTTTTCTCGACATAAATTTACTCTTAAAATTATTAGCAATTGAAGACAATTTAATTTTACAAATCGTGAATTTATTATACATTTCTGACGATAAAACGCACAAAACGCTAATTATATAAAGAAATATTGAACTTACTTCATTACAAATTATACTCGCCCCTGTACGGAATGTATCCACAGTCTTGCCAGACGTTTGATCTTCAATTCCCAGATTTTCAGGGCAGTTAATAACGACTTTCCTTTTATTTGATTTACTTTTGATTTTATTATTCTTGATTTTATTATTTTTAACTTCCGATTCAATTGGTTTTACTTTCTTTACTTTATTTAGTTTTTTTATTATTTGTTTATTTTTAATTTCTTTTCATTATTCGTGTCAAGTTGTTTATTATTACTATTTAGTTCATTATATGTTTTTGTTGGAATATTTCTATTTTCATTAATATGTATTTTTACTTTTTGTTCTACATTTTCTGCGTTAATAATATTCGCTGTTTTATTTTGTTGTAGTGTCCTCTTTGGAACTTTTACAACTACTGGCTTTACTACACTATTTGCTACGGGTCCCCAGTTTAGTGGCCTTGACTGGGCCCCTGGTAGTTTCCCTGTGGACTGCTTTTATTGTTCCATGCATCATATTTGCGTTTGGCATAACAATTCATAATAACATGTCCGTCCTTTCTGCACCAAGTGCAATATTTAGCGGGCCTGTTTACAAAATTCTCATTACCATTATTTCCTTGAAAAACTTGTGTATCGCGTTTAACACGACAATTACCCTCGACGTGTCCCCCTCTATGGCACCAATCGCATCTCAATCCTGGAGCACCCCCGCCTTGGTTCTGGATACCACCTTGACCATTTACCTGAGGTACGGGTGGCTGACTTCCTTAGGGAGCAGTATGTCCTGGAACAACATTCCGACCCGAACGATCTGCACACTGTTCATGTCCATAAGTACGACAGTCACTGCAATACGGAGTGTTTCTCCGTGTATGACATTCATCCCTCAGATGTCCCTTCTTCTTGCAAAAAGAACATGTAGGTGTAGGCTGCTTCATACCTATATTTTGTGTTTTCTCTTCCGTCTCCTTTTTTTCATTGCCTTGGCTACCTGATGCAGCACGATTATTTGGCATGAAGGCCGATGAGGGCTCATTGAAATGGGCTCCAAACTTGTCTATGCCCGTTAACTCTGCTGACTCCCTATGCATAGTCGCATGGTCCAATGCCTCTTCCACCAATTTCTCCAGTGTTGTTTGCTTACTGCTCAACATGAGCATTCGCAAAGTGTAATCCCGAAGTCCTAACTTAAATGAGCTTTTAACTAAATTATTCAATTCATTAACGAACACGTCGTCTTTCGTATCATTATATTTACATTTAATCGTGCTTAATGCTGCCGACTGCAGGTTAACCAAACGCATCGTGAAAGATCTAAAACTTTCCCCCGGATACTGAGATGCCTTTCTAATGTCATATTGAATGGCATCTACTGACCTACATTCCAAGTACGTATTCCTTAACAGATTGTATAAATCATCTATTGTGTCAAACTCCTTTGAACTTACTAAGCCAAAAGCATCCCCCTGTAAACGAACCCTAACGTCTTTAATAAACTTCTTCATTTGTTCAGGCTTCAGTTCTGCCCTCACCACTTCACATCATACAATAAAACGATGAAGATCCGTCCTCAGCGATGATGAGTCTGCACCTGCAAAATCTGGGACCGCATTTTTAACGAATTTCGCGACTTCGCCTAATCCCATGTTGCCCTGTGTTGTGATGTCGTCACTTTCTATGGTATCCTTGTGGTATAAGGATGTCTCGTGCGCTGTCTTAACCTCCTCGTTCAAATATATATATATATATATATATATATATATATATATATATATATATATATATATATATATATATAAAAGAACTAATGTATCTTTAAAATTACATACTTTAATGAAACTTTAACCAAATATATAAAAATGTTATGTACTTTTACTTAATTTTTAAGAATATATATATTATACAGTGAGATATAACGGTTTTTAATGTAAGTCGCTTAAAAAAATTAATATTTTTGGAAAAAAATGCTTTCCTGCACAAATACTTCGCCGATCAAAAATACGAACGAGTTATTCGAACAATACGAACATATAATGATATTGAGATGCATGGCGACAGACATGAGTATCGAAAAATCTTTCAGAAGATAAGACGCCTGACCGGAGGTTTAAAAACCGGACCTTCTTCCAGTCAGGACGATGATGGGAATCTAGTAACAGATGTCCAGGGTACACTGAGATTATGGAGAGAGCGCTTCTCTCATCTTCTAGCAGGCGTTGACGACAACTACTCCTCCGATAGAGAATACAGCTTGACAACCTTAGTTGCTTGCGACGCCGTTGAAATACCGCCGCCTGACCGTGATAAGGTCTATACAGCCATCAACAGGCTGAAAAACCACCAAGCCGCAGTATCGCATGATCTGCCTGCTAAATTGTTTAAGTCCGGAGGATATAAGCTCATACAAGCATGTACCAGCTCATCCGCAGAATATGGTCAGAAGGAAGCATGCCCAGCGAATGTAATCTCAGTATACTCTGCCCAATTCTTAAGGAAGGGAATCGCACGATACGCGCCAACTACCGTGAGGCAAGTCTCCTCAATATCGCGTATATTGTTCTTACGAGCATAGTATGTGAAATGTTGTGAATTAGCGCATACATTTTTCTTTTCTTTATGGTTCTTCACTATTCATTCAGTTTTGGATGTTGCTGTACATATGTTGAGCGCATCATGTTTTTATATCATGTTGTACTCATGTTGAACAGCAACATGTTCATAGCATTGTCCCAACGCTTCACGTTGGCAACAATGTTAATAATTTGGCAAAGCGCTAAGCTTTGCGTAGAACACACCTCTTTCAAGTCAGCTTCCACAGTTAACAAAAGCTTTCGATAATTCGGCAAAGCGCTAAAGCTTTACTTAGACCACACCTCTTTCAAGAGGCTTGCAATACAATTTTCCATTGCATAATTTTGAGTCTATGTTAAAATAAGCAAAGCAGCGATTGCCAACAATTCTGATATTTCGCAATTGGTGTCAGCCAAAAACTGCAAGTCCGACTTTCTTCAAAAGTCACGTACACCAAAATTGAGTGAAAGTGAAAACTCAGTAGAACATAGTGAGAGTAGAATTTAAGAAAAGCTTGCAACGAAGGTATTGTTAATACCTTTCGTTGCAATTTTAAAGTATTGTAGTTTAACCAACCTCAAGTGGAGGTACTAAAATAGTAAAAGTGTCTTTTCAATAGTAAATTTAATAAAAGTGTCTTTTAAACTCTAAAAATAAAAAAAAGTGTCTTTTGATTAATTAAATTGTAGAATAAATAAATGTGAAATACATCAACTCTAACTTTACAACTCTAACTATACAACATTTGGCGCAGCCGGTACGGCGGTGCCAACCTCTCAAGGACCGAGAGATAGGACGTAGGAAGGACGAAGGAGGAAGGACCCTAAAATAAAATAGATATAAAAATAGAATAGGATAGTTTTCATTTTTTTATGAGTAGTGTTTTAGAAGTTTAAAAAAAAGAAGAGGGACTATTTTACAACAGAATATAAATTTATTTTTAAAATTTAAATGAATATTGTTAATATTCAATAGAATCAATTAACATTCAATGAACAATAAATAAATAAAATAACACTGAGATTCCGAACTACGGACCCTCCAGTGTATAACAATTGAAAAATAAAGATTTTAAAAACTTTCTTTTAATTTAAAAAGGAAAATTAACATTTCCAAATAAATAAATCGAAATAACACTGACATTCCAAACTACGGACCCTCCAGTGTATAACAAATAAAAACTAAATGATTTGATTAAATTTTAAAGCGGGTGAACACAGCACTGATTGCTGTTATGATTTTAAAAATAACAAAAAATTTATAATAAAAAAACATTCTATGTTAATTTTTTTTACAGTCTTGAGTAACTGAATATACACATAATTTTTTTTTGGAAAATAAAATTATTTTTATTTTTCCAATGTTATAGAAAACAGATTTAAAAAAAAAATACTTCAATATAATTTGAAAAAAATATAGTATATAGTTATTCTTCATGAATGTCACGAGACATCCTTATACCACAAGGATACCATAGAAAGTGACGACATCACAACACAGGGCAACATGGGATTAGGCGAAGTCGCGAAATTCGTTAAAAATGCGGTCCCAGATTTTGCAGGTGCAGACTCATCATCGCTGAGGACGGATCTTCATCGTTTTATTGAAGGATGTGAAGTGGTGAGGGCAGAACTGAAGCCTGAACAAATGAAGAAGTTTATTAAAGACGTTAGGGTTCGTTTACAGGGGGGTGCTTTTGGCTTAGTAAGTTCAAAGGAGTTTGACACAATAGATGATTTATACAATCTGTTAAGGAATACGTACTTGGAATGTAGGTCAGTAGATGCCATTCAATATGACATTAGAAAGGCATCTCAGTATCCGGGGGAAAGTATTAGATCTTTCACGATGCGTTTGGTTAACCTGCAGTCGGCAGCATTAAGCACGATTAAATGTAAATATAATGATACGAAAGACGACGTGTTCGTTAATGAATTGAATAATTTAGTTAAAAGCTCATTTAAGTTAGGACTTCGGGATTACACTTTGCGAATGCTCATGTTGAGCAGTAAGCAAACAACACTGGAGAAATTGGTGGAAGAGGCATTGGACCATGCGACTATGCATAGGGAGTCAGCAGAGTTAACGGGCATAGACAAGTTTGGAGTCCATTTCAATGAGCCCTCATCGGCCTTCAAGCCAAATAATCGTGCTGCATCAGGTAGCCAAGGCAATGAAAACCAGTTGGGAAGGTTAGATCACATGGGAAATTTTAAAGTAGGTGTAATTATGATAGTTAGGATTATCAAAATTATAGTCGGTCTATGCCGAATATAAATACCCTACACATATGTGTGGTTACCATTCAAAGTGATATATAGGTCACCAGAGTATACGAATCCTGAAAATAACTACAAACATTCAATCGCTGAAGAATTTCCATTCATTTGATACCCATATTTACAAATGGGTAGGTGTACCGAATTTCAATTTTTTTTTTGTGAACCACAAGTCTTTTCTCCGGAAAACTTTATTATCATGTATTTGAGCATGATGTCAATATATATTTGACCAAAAAAGTTTACCTAAGCACGTATACATAAAAATTGATCTTTATACGTACATTTTATATGAGGTATTTGAACATAAGTGGTCGGATCATAGGTCACAATGGACCGATCTCGCCAATTTTTTCGCACATACAGCGTAGGTATATTAGTAATCTAAGTTATAAGTTTCATTTATCTAGCTCTTCAATTTTAAAAGTAGTAGGGATTTCAACAGACAGACGGACGGACAGACAGACAGACGGACGGACAGACAGACGGACAGACAGACGGACAGACACACGGACAGACGGACCAGACAGACGGACCAGACAGACGGACCAGAACCAAGGCGGGGGTGCTCCAGGAATGAGATGCGATTGGTGCCATAGAGGGGGACACGTCGAGGGTAATTGTCGTGTTAAACGCGATACACAAGTTTTTCAAGGAAATAATGGTAATGAGAATTTTGTAAACAGGCCCGCTAAATATTGCACTTTGTGCAGAAAGGACGGACATGTTATTATGAATTGTTATGCCAGACGCAAATATGATGCATGGAACAATAATAGCAGTCGACAGGGAAACTACCAGGGGCCCAGTCAAGGCCACTAAAGTTGTAAAAGTTCCAAAGAGGACACTACAACAAAATAAAACAGCGAATATTATTAACGCAGAAAATGTAGAACAGAAAGTAAAATACATGTTAATGAAAATAGAAATATTCCAACAAAAACATATAATGAACTAAATAGTAATAATAAACAACTTGACACGAATAATGAACAGAATATAGGAATTAAGGAAATTAAAAATAAACAAATAATAAAAAAACCAAATAAAGTAAAGAAAGTAAAACCAATTGAATCGGAAGTTAAAAATATTAAAATCAAGAATAATAAATTCAAAAGTAAATCAAATAAAAGGAAAGTCGTAATTAACTGCCCTGAAAATCTGGGAATTGAAGATCAAACGTCTGGCAAGACTGTGGATACATTCCGTACAGGGGCGAGTATAATTTGTAATGAAGTAATTTCAATATTTCTTTTTATAATTAGCGTTATGTGCGTTTTATCGTCAGAAATGTATAATAAATTCACGATTTGTAAAATTAAATTGTCTTCAATTGCTAATAATTTTAAGAGTAAATTTATGTCGAGAAAAATAAAATTAACTTCACAATTAGGCATGCATCGTAAAATATTTAACCGGCATGGAGAGTGTTTCAAGATATCCGATACGAGTGATGTGTTCATTGAAGTACCTTGCGAGGTAGCAAAAAATGGAAAACTTACTCTGTTAGTGGATTCTGGAGCTGAGGCTAGCCTGATTAAAGAAAATAGGATGGCACATTTGCCAAATTTTAATAAAAATATTCAGGGGGATCTGATTGGTGCTTTTGGTGGATGCGTTAGAACCTTAGGCTCCACTAAGATTCAGCACACAAACATAGAAAACCTAAGTTTAACGCTACACGTTGTGTCACTTGAACAAGGGGTACCAGCAGATGGAATAGTCGGGCGTGACAATCTCTGGAACAGACCTATAATAAATTCGTTAAATAAAAAAATTACATTTTTTGATGAAGACAAAAATCATCTTGTTAAATTTCTATTAAAATTATTACAAGACATAGAAAATATTAATTTTAATCAACAAATCAGGGTCCAGCCCAGAACAGCCATGGTTGTATCACTGCCGTTAAGAACAAGAATTCCTATACTTTTGTTGAACAAACAGGAAATTCAGCCAGGAGTATATTTGGGAGATAGTTTAACAAACGTTAGAAGAAATAGAGTATATGCATCAATTTTAAATGCCACCGATAAGGAGGTGACCATTGATAGGAATTTCAAGCCACAATTTTCAAATTTTAACAAATATAAAGAAACAACAAAGGCGAGTTCTACAATAAATACAATAAACTCGGTTAATATAAAAAATAAAATTGATAGATTATTAGGGAATGTAAAGATCGATAAATCATTAAATAAAGAAGAAGTTGCATCTTTGCAAAATATTTGCTTGTCATATCATGACGTTTTTCATTTGGAAGGGGATGAATTAACATTCACTCCGATATTAAAACATGAAATACCCACACAATGGAATCAGCCACCAATAAATCAGAAACAGTATAAACTTCCTCATATGCATAGAAATGAGATTAATAGACAAGTATCAAAGATGTTAGACGATGGAATTATTTCACCAAGCATGTCGCCTTGGAATTCCCCATTATTATTGGTACCTAAAAAGGGCGATAAGAAATGGAGACTGGTAATAGATTTCCGAAAATTAAATGACGTCACCATCAAACAGGTATTTCCGATACCACGAATAGATGAGATTTTAGACCAGTTAGGTCATAGTCGGTATTTTTCAACACTAGATTTAGCAAGTGGTTACCATCAGGTTCTAGTTGAAGATAGTGACAAAGAAAAAACTGCTTTCAGTACAGGTCTTGGTCATTTCGAATTTAACAGAATGCCATTCGGTATAACGGGGGCACCTGCCACATTTCAAAGGATAATGAACCACATACTAACAGGTTTACATGGTATTGACTGTTTCGTTTATTTAGATGACATAGTGGTTTACGGAAATAATTTAGCAGAACACGAGCATAGGCTATGCAAGGTTTTGCAAAAGCTGAGAGAACATAATTTGAAATTAAATACAGAAAAATGTCAGTTTTTGCGACGCGAGGTTATATATTTAGGACACAAGTGTTCTGAGTTAGGTGCCTTATCATATCCAGCCAAAGTAGAGTGTATAAAAAATTTTCCAGTTCTGAAAAATAGGAAGGAAGTTCAAGCATTTTTAGGCTTAATTAATTATTACAGAAAATTTATAGCTGGTATGTCGAAACTGTCATTACCAATAAAGTGTTTGTTTAAAAAGGACGCTAAGTTCATATGGAATGATAATTGTCAGAATTCGTTTTTAAAACTTAAAGAGGCAATTATGTCACCACCCATACTAGCGTATTCGGATTTTAACGAACCCTTTTTTGCTCACGACAGACGCCAGTAACGAAGAAATTGGCGCGGTTCTTTCGCAAGGTGAAGTTGAAAGCGACCGTCCGATCGCGTTTGCCAGTAGGTCTCTTAACGATGCGGAAACACGCTACTCTACTATAGAGAAAGAATTTTTGGCAATTGTATGGGCAACAAAAAGTTTTAGGGCATATCTTTTGGGAAGACCATTTAAAATTTATACATATCATCAGCCCCTAAAGGGTATAGCAAATTTAAAAGATCAGACATCACTTCTTGCGCGTTTCCGACACAAATTATCGGAATATGATTTCGAAATTCATTATAAACCGGGAAAAAGTAATTTAAATGCGGATGTGCTTAGCCGCATACCGAATAATACTGAAAAAGTAGTTGCAAACACGTTCGAAAACCATGAAAAGAGACAAGGAAGACGATAAGAAACAGTCAGAATGCGATCCTGACGATTTGGTAACAATGGAAAATGACAATATAATAATTCTAACTGAACCCCGGGACATAGAGACGGTAATTAAGGATTTTCACGATTCACCGTTAGGTGGTCACCAAGGTGGCATAAAAACATTTTTAAGAATTCGGCAACAGTACCGATGGAAGGGTATGCAGACTCAAATAATGGATTATGTGAAAAATTGTTCAAAATGCCAGGTAAACAAGAGTTCGAGGCTGACGAAGATGCCAATGGTTCTAACTGATACGCCAGTCAGACCCTTTGACAAAGTGTACATGGACTTGGTGGGTATTCTGCCTGAAACCATTTCAGGGAATAAATACATCCTAACGTTTCAGGACGATTTTTCTAAATGTATGTGCTGTGTGGCTATATCCGATGCGGAAGCCAACACCGTAGCAAAAGCATTCTTCAACGAAATAGTTACACGCCACAATATACCCAAAGTATTGGTAACATACAATGGATCGAACTTCGTTTCCAAACTATTTTCGGATACATGTAAATTGTTAGGAATTAAAAAAATACATATTACACCCTACCATCCACAGGCCAATGGGTCATTGGAACGAAGTCATCGTCCACTAGCTGAATATTTACGTAGTTTTGCTAAAGAGGATGGGTCAAACTGGGACCAATGGTTAAATTCTGCAATGCATGATCATAATAACACGGTGCATACGTCGACGGGTCAAACACCATTCCGTACGGTGTACGGGTTTGACTTCGACATGCCTACGAATTTAAAGCGTAAATGTTCACCATTATATAACGCAGAAGACTACAATAAGGTAATAAAGTACCAAATACAGAGATCACACGAGATCGTCAGGCAACATCAATGTAGGGCCAAAGAGGTGTCGAAAAAACAATACGACAAGAACCTCAACCCTATACAATTCAAACGACACGACATGGTTTTAATGAAAAACCAAACTAGGAAGAATAAGTTCTCTCCATTTTGGAAGGGACCCTACGTGGTCGAAGAGGGAAGTGGGCCAGTGACCACGACGATATTGATCAAAAACAAAGATAAGAAAATTCACAATAATTTGTTAAAGGCATATCACAAATAGTGTATGCCGTTAAAACTAAAAATATTATAATATTACCCTAGGTTAGAACTCATAAAAAGTAACAATATAAAACCAATATAGAAAAACTAAATCTAACCATAAGATATAGAGTAATACAAAAGAAAAAATATAATAATAAAAAAAAATAAAAAATCTTAGGACATATTAAAAACAATATTAATCGAGTTTTAGCTAATACAGCTAGCTTGCACTTTCAAAGCATAAATGCTTGAAAAAATTTACCCACTAATAGTAGTTGGGCTCGTAACAAACGCATCCAGTTGTTAAAATATCTACAATATTATTTTTGTTATTAAAGCTTCAATCTACATTTGAGTTGACTTAATTAACATTAAAATGTGTGCAATTATTAACTATATTACACATACGGTTAAAAGGTGATGATACAACATAATTTGTTCTACTAAATGGAAGATAGAATAATGTATCACCATTTCTACTACTTCTACGATTTTGGTTAAATCGTAGAAGCTCTGGTGAATCCAATTTACCAGTAATGAGTTGATGTATATAGATTACATCAGCATTTTTTCTGCGATCTTCAAGTGATTTCATGTTTAATAGCTTCAGCCGATCCTCGTACGTTGGAATAATTAAGTAATAAGAAATACAAATATATATAACTATTTTAGAAACAGAACTTATAATTTTAAAGTTAGTTAATCATCAATTGAGAAAAGAAATAAATTAAGCACATTTAAAATTAAATCAATGTTAGTCATAAAATTGTCGAATTCAATACAGATAATGCAAAACCAACAATTGCATTACTGACCTATATTAATAGCGGAAGCTATCAAACCTTGAAAAGGGTCATTCCCCCAAGTATTTCATGCTGAAGCACATATGCAATTTGTACGAACGTATGTATATCAGACACTAAGCAAGCGTTAATAACTGACATATAAATGCAGATCTTGCAGTTTTTTTTTGATACCATAAACAATTTAAATAAATATAATTCAATTTTACCGTCATGCCAGTAGGAAGTTTCATATAATGTGACTTAAATAAGTACACAAAAATAATATAATAAAATATTAAACATGTTTAGAAAATAAATCGCAACTCTAATTATATTTATTTACATGCAAAGAAATTATAGGTACTTTTGTATATTAATATAATTCAATTTGAATAAGTTTGAATATAACAAATAAATTTTAAATGAATTGGAAGATTTTACTTATAATAATTTAAACTTCTTAAAGAAGAAGCAAAATATCAGTTAGTATTAAAATAAAAAAAAGAGAAATATTTAGTACAGTTAAAATTAAAAAACAAGGAACGAAAAAAAATATATTAGTAGAATAAATAAAATGTAAAAAAACAGGTAATAAATAAAAGCAAAGAATTTAAAATTTAAAAAAAGCGATTTATGCATTAATATATTTAGTGCAGTTAAAATTCAAAAAAAGAAAAGTTTTAATAATTCAATCGAAAAAAAAGAGGAAACATATTACTATAAATAAAATGGAGAAAATATATATATAGGTATTAAATATTAATTTTTTTTTTTAAAAGAATTTTTAAATATTAAAGAAAAAAAAAGTGAAAAAAAAATATAAAAAGAAGAGATAAAAAAAAGAGAAATCTGAAAAGAAATAATATACAAGAAAAAAAATTGGGGAATTAAAATTAAAAAAAAAGAGGGATACAAATTTTTATTAAAAAGAAAATAAAGAGAAAAAAAAAAGACAAAAAAAATATTAACAATTAAATTTTTAAAGAATAAAAAAAAAGAAATAAAAAAATATATATATGAAAAAAAAGGGAACTAAAGTTAAAAAAAAGGAGAAAATTTTAATTAAAGAGAGAAAAAAAAAAAAAAAAAGAAGGAGGTATAAAAATTTTAATTAAAGAGAAGAAAGAAAAAAGGAAGAAAATAAGAAAAGAAAAAAAAAGAAGAAGAAAATAAGAAGAAAAAAAAATGTACAGAAAAAAAAATTATATGAAATATTTTTTTTTTCATTTTTGCGCATTGAAGGGGGATTGTATCCGCCGCATTGAGTCCCTCCGCATATAAGACGACGATCTTAGCCATTGGGATAAATACATAATTACACTAAAATTACACTATGTTAATAAAACTACACTAAATAGTAATACTTCAAATAATGTGCACACTATATTTCAAGTAATTTAAGTTTTTTAAAATCAATAATTTAGCACACGCCATGTTACTTGAACAATTATATAATATACGAAAATTATTTTAAGATTACATAAATTAGTACCACACCAGTAGTGTGACACCATACATTTGGAATAGTTTGAAAACAAAATTAAAATTATTGTTTGTAAAATATTCATGTAAATTTAAAATTTCCGAGTGCACAAAAATTGTTATTTAGAGTGACCAACAGCGCTGGATACTCAGAAGACGCATAGATAATCGTTGGGGTCTTGGGATTTTAATGGGGACATGTGGAAGGAGCTCTGAGTGTTATCAACAAGAAGAAGAAGTGAAGCAGATGTCCAGCAGATTCAAATAAAGTAAAGAAAAACGAAGAAATGAAGCCGAGTGGCAGCATATTTGAAGACGTAGAAGGATGCACTAGGAGCAAACTTGTTGTTATACCAAGCACAAGTAGATTGCAGTGATTGAATTTTAATCATAAAACTACATCTGCCAAAAAAAAAATGCAGAAAACAATATTCAACATTGATCTTGAAAATGTATATAAAAAGTCATCGCACATAGAGAAGAAGCGATGCAGTAACGATTTTCTGATATGAACAATTCAGAAATCTATAATATTCTAAATAAAACGACATGAGCCAAGTTGTTCCACAAAAAAGTAGTGAAGCAGATGCCCAGCGGTTTTCTGATATCAACAATTCAGAAATCTATAGGCTACATAAAGAGACATGAGCACCAAGATGTTTTCAAAATGTTTGACAAGAACGGAGAAAAGAACACTCATCTCGAACGAATCGTCAACCAAGTCAACGGGACCAAAGCTCTCTTGAACGACTAAGAGTCCAGCGTATCAACATGACGACGTCTACTGGAGATAACACCATTAGCAAATTCCACAAGAACAATCGAAGCCCAACAGATCCAACACACTACATACAACGAAGCATTGAAGATGAATAAGGCAAATCTGACCCAACACACAGAAGAGCAAGAGGAGAAATCTGGTCCAACAGTAGGGCATACAAAAGTCACTCATGTAATTATTTACACCTCTCTAACCCAAATATAAAATCAATATATTCAATTTAAAATACCAACAAACACACACACACACTCAATACACATGCAAAACACGTATAAGTAAAATAATTTGAACAAGTTTATCTATATACATATACATATATATATATATATATATATATATATATATATATATATATATATATATATATATATATATATATATATATATATATATATATATACATATGTAAATATCATCGAATTACAAGTATTAAATCGGTTAGATTATTATTATGAACAAATATTACACAAGTAAAACGAAAGATATTAAAAATAATATATATATACAAAACACAAAAATAAAATACATATATACAAAAAAAAAAAATAATAATAATAATAAAAAAACAAATAATAACAATATATAAAAAAAAGAAGAAAAAAAAATATATATATATATACGCATACATTTTTCTTTTCTATATGGTTCTTCACTATTCATTCAGTTTTGGATGTTTCTGTACATATGTTGAGCGCATCATGTTTATATATCATGTTGTACAGCAACGCTTCACGTTGGCAACAATGTTAATAATTTGGCAAAGCGCTAAGCTTTACGTAGAACACACCTCTTTCAAGTCAGCTTCCACAGTTAACAAAAGCTTGCGATAATTCGGCAAAGCGCTAAAGCTTTACCTAGACCACACCTCTTTCAAGAGGCTTGCAATACAATTTTCCATTGCATAATTTTGGGTCTATGTTAAAATAAGCAATGCAGCGATTGCCAACAATTCTGATATTTCGCAATTGGTGTCAGCCAAAAACTGCAAGACGGACTTTCTTCAAAAGTCACGTACACCGAAATTGAGTGAAAGTGAAAACTCACTAGAACATAGTGAGAACAGAATTTAAGAAAATCTTGCAACGAAGGTATTGTTAATACCTTTCGTTGCAATTTTAAAGTATATAGTTTAACCAACATCAAGTGGAGGTACTAAAATAGTAAAAGTGTCTTTTCAATAGTAAATTTAAGAAAAGTGTCTTTTAAACTCTAAAAATAAAGTTGATTAATTAAATTGTAGAATAAATAAATGTGAAATAAATCAACTCTAACTTTACAACTCTAACTATACAACAGAAAGACTGAAGCTGCCTTCGACAGTCCGATAAGGAGCCGCCTAAACGCCACCATGTCTGAGTTCGGTATTCCTGCGAAACTTATAAGGCTTTGCAGGATGACACTAAGCGAAACACATTGCTCAGTGAGAATTGGGAACAACCTCTCCGATAAGTTTAATACCAAATGAGGTGTCAGACAAGGCGACTCTCTAACCTGTGACTTCTTAAATCTAATTATGGGGAAGATTGTAAGGGCTGTACAACTCCATCACAACTTCACTATCTTCAAGAAGAGTTCTATGTTCTCGGGTACGCTGATGATATCGAATACATTGGGCAGAGCTTACGAGCAGTCAGTGCAGCATTCTCCAGTTTAGAGAGGGAATCGCGTCGAATGGGTCTTACGGTGAACGAGGACAAGACGAAGTACCTGGTGTCAACAAAGAAAGAGTCCCGGCTTCTTGGACAACACGTCACTATTGACAACCACAACTTCTAAGTTGTGAAGGACTTCGTATACCTATGAACCAGCATCAACAAGGAAAACAATGGCAGCCTGGAGATTAGCCGAAGAATATCTCTTGCCAACAGGTGTTACTTTGGGCTCAGTAGGCAATTGAGGAGCAGAGCCCTCTCTCGACGGACAAAAATTACGTTCAATAAGTCGCTCATCACGCCAGTCCTCCTCTATGACGCTGAGGCATGGACGTTTGCCAACACCGATGAGCGAGTTTTAGGAGCGTTCGAGAGAAAGATTCTTCGGAAAATCTATGGCCCGATATACGTTGAAAACGAGTACAGAATCAGATGGAACGAAGAGCTGTATGAGCTCTACGCCGAAATTGACATAGTCAGGTGCATTAAGATCCGGCGCCTATGCTGGCTTGGACATGTCGAGTGTATGGATGAAAGCGCTCCTGCAAGAAAGGTATTCAATTCTGTACCCAGTGATGAATTAAAAAAGAAGAAAAGTGAAGTCTTCAAAAATGAAAACAAAAATGCATGTTCAAATCTATATCTTTAAAACTAAACAAGATATTTTCTCCAGTAAGCACATTTTCTTCAATGTAAGCTTTTCATATACAAAAGTATTTTAAAAATCGGATAACTTTTGATTTGTCACAAGTTTGGAGTCTAACGCCGCAGCCATTTACAACGTCTGAGAGAGCTCTAGGAGTGCACGCACACCACCGTGTCAGCGGAGTACTAAGGCATCCACAAAAGAGTCATCAACGCCTGAACGCCACAACCATTTACGATGACTGAGCGAGCAATAGGAGCACATGCATACCCAACGTCAGCCGAGCGCTTAGACTCATACGCAACTTCTTCGACAGCCGAGCACTAAGGGTGAATGACTACAACGCACAGTGTGCCCAAACGCTCTTAAGTCGGGTGAAATTCAGTATTTTCGGAACCACTTAACCGAATTTAAAAATTTTAAAAGTGATGTACAGAGAGAACTTGGAAAAACTTAAGTTTTAAAATTGGAGTTTGTATTTTTAATGGTTATGGAGACAAAAAGTTGAGATTTTTTTAATGAAATTTTTTTCAAAAATTGTAAAAAAATCCAAATTTAATACGATTTTTAAAATTCTTTTGTATATACAAAGCTTACATTGAAGAAAATGTGCTTACTTGAGAAAATATCTTGTTTAGTTTTAAAGATATAGACTTGAATATGAATTTTTGTTTTCATTTACATTTTATCATGAAATCAATATATTTGTATGGGACTTTTATAAATAATGAACACATAAATCATAAACTGAATATCTCAAGTTGTTTAGTATATATAAAATTGTAAAGTCGCCGGACAAAAAATAAGTGAGGGTCAAAAATACGAACAAATAATTCTTTCTATACACTGCTTACTGAACTTTGGACTTAGAAAACTTTTCTGCAGGGGGTCAAAGTAAAAAATTAATATTAAAAACTTTTAGTCTGACCAGTGTTGCCAGATTATTTAAATATATTTTTAGTAATGTTTTCTATCAAAAAAATATAAAAAAAAGTAAATGTTACTGAAGAAAAAATATACGGAGATTTGCGTATAAGTCAAAATTTTCAAAAAAAATAAAGAATGGAAAACAAAAAAATTTCGACTTTACAATTTTATATACGCCAAAACGACCAAAAAAAGTCAAATTTGAGATTTAACCTTTTTGGTTTTATTGAAATTTTCGCAACTGATAAAGGGTATCGAGGCATGCACTAACCATTTTTTTTTCCGACCACTACTTCGTGAGGCTCAACGTTGAAAAAAAAGGCTAAAAATCACTTTTGTATGTTTGTTAATATTTATATATCTTTTGAACTAGAAATGCTAGAAACTCCGTTAATAACTAATAGAGCTTTTAGAAAAATTAAGTTGTAACTTTTAAACGTTAACATGTGTGGTCATTATCTTTGCACTTCAAAATTGTGGTCCGAAAAAAGGACCCTTTTTAAAATTCTAAAAAAAATCCGAAATTTTCGTTAATTTATTGTAAATATTCATGCAAAATTTCAAGATGGTATTTTGATGGCATCATATTTTAAAAAATTATTTTCTAAATTTTTTCAATATTTTTTGTATTGAAAAAAAAATATTTCTTCAAAAGTAAAATTTGCAATAATTTTTCAATGCATTTTGTAATTCTAATTTCGAAAATGGCGTCAGTTTCATCAAATTGTCTCTAGTTTTTGAGATATATACCATTTTTCGAAAATCGTAAAAACTATGTCCCAAAATCAGAATCTCAAAACTAGATTCAATATGATAAAACTGACGCCATTTTAGAAATCAAAGTTACATACATATTCAGGAATTATACAACTTATACTTTAGAAAAAAAAAATTTTTTCTATACAAAAAATAAATAAAAATTAAAAAAATTATTTTTTAAAATATGATGACATCAAAATACTATCTTGAAATTTTGCATGAACATTTATAATAAATTGAGGAAAACTAAGGATTTTTCAGATTTTTAAAAAGGGTCCTTTTTAAGGACATCAATTTTGAAGTGCAAGGATAATGACCACGGGCCAGATGTTTACGTTTAGAAATTACAACTTCATTTTTATGAAAGCTATTTCTATTAGCTTTAGCATCAATAAAATTTCTAGCGTTTCTAATTCAAGAGATATTTAAATATGAACAACCATACAAAAGTAATTTTTGTCCCTTTTTTCCAAATTTGAGCCACGTATCTCTGGAAGTAGTGGTCGGAAAAAATAAACAAAAATTGGTTAGTGCATGTCTCAATTCCCTTTATCAATTGCCAATATTTCATTGAAATCGAAGAAGGTGAGTTCCAACCGCTGGTCGATTTGGTGTGGAATTGTCCATATACTAAACAACTTGAGATATTCAGTTTATGATTTATGTGTTGATTGTTTATAAAAGTCCCATACAAATATTTTAATTTCATGATAAAATGTAAATGAAAACAAAAATTCATATTCAAGTCTATATTAAAACTAAACAAGATATTTTCTCAAGTAAGCACATTTTTTCAATGTAAGCTTTTCATTTTCAAAAGTATTCTAATAATCAGATCACTTTTGGATTTTTTACAATTTTTGAAAAAAAATTTCATTAAAAAAAATCTCAACTCTACTGATTTTTGTCTCCATAACCATTAAAAATACAAACTCCAATTTTAAAACTTATGTTCTCCCAAGTTCTCTCTTTCATCTTTTATTTCATCACTTGGTACAAAATTGAATACCTTTTTTGCAGGAGCGCTTCATCCATACGCTCGACATGTCCAAGCCAGCATAGGCGCCGGATATTAATGCGCCTGACTATGTCAATGTCGGCGTAGAGCTCATACAGCTCGTCGTTCCATCTGATTCTGTACTCGTTTTCAACGCATATCGGACCATAGATTTTCCGAAGAATCTTTCTCTCGAACGCTCCTAAAGCTCGCTCATCGGTGTTTGCAAACGTTCATGCCTCAGCGCCATAGAGGAGAACTGGCTTGATGAGCGACTTATTGAACTTATAAAAGACGCCGGGACTCTTTGTTTGTTGACACCAGGTACTTCGTCTTGTCCTCGTTCACCGTAAGACCCATTCGACGGGATTCCCTCTCTAAACTGGATAATGCTGCACTGACTGCCCAATGTGTTCGATATCATCAGCGTACCCGAGCAGCATGGAACTCTTGTTGAAGATAGTGCCATTGTGATGGAGTTGTACAGCCCTTACATAATTAGATAATTAGATTTAAGTAGTCGCAGGTTAGAGAGTCGCCTTGTCTGAAACCTCATTTGGTATTAAACTTCTCGGAGAGGTTGTTTCCAATTCTCACTGAGCAATGTGTTTTGCTCAGGGTCATCCTGCAAAGCCTTATAAGTTTCGCAGGTATACCGAACTCAGACATGGTGGCGTTTAGGCGGCTCCTTATCGGACTGTCGAAGGCAGCTTCAGTCTTTCACATACTATGCTCGTTAGAACAATATACGCGATATTGAGGAGACTTGTCTCACGGTAGTTGGCGCGTATCGTGGGATTCCCTTCCTTAAAAATTGGGCATAGTATACTGAGATTACATTCGCTGGGCATGCTTCATTCTGACCATATTCTACGGATGAGCTAATGCATGCTCGTTATGAGCTTATATCCTCCGGACTTAAACAATTTAGCAGGGAGACCATGCGATACTGCGGCTTGGTGGTTTTTCAGCCTGTTATGGCTGTATAGACCTCATCACGGTCAGGCGGCGGTATTTCAACGGCGTCGCAAGCAACTAAGGTTGTCAAGCTGTATTCTCTATCGGAGGAGTAGTTGTCAACGCCTGCTAGAAGATGAGAGAAGCGCTCTCTCCATAATCTCAGTGTACCCTGGACATCTGTTACTAGATTCCCATCATCGTCCTGACTGGAAGAAGGTCCGGTTTTTAAACCTCCGGTCAGGCGTCTTATCTTCTGAAAGATTTTTCGATCCTCATGTCTGTCGCCATGCATCTCAATATCATTATTTGTTCGTATTGTTCGAATTATTTGTTCGTATTTTTGACCGACGAAGTATTTGTGCAGGACAGCATATTTTTTTCCAAAAATATTAATTTTTTTAAGCGACTTACATTAAGAACCGTTATATCTCACTGTATAATATATATATTCTTAATATTCTTTTTATATATTTGGTTAAAGTTTCATTAAAGTATGTAATTTTTAAGATAAATTAGTTTTAATATATATATATATATATATATATATATATATATATATATATATATATATATATATATATGTATATATATATATATATATATATATATATATATATATATATATATATATATATATATATATATATATATATATATATATATATATATATATATATATATATATATATATATATATATATAGTGAACAAAAAAAGTTTAAGTACATCAAGATTTTGTGGCAAAACTCAGTCAAATCAATCCTTTTTGATATAAAAATGCATACAAATTTATTATATTACCAAATATATTATTATTACTATATTATTACTATATTACCAAAAAACATAATGAAGCTCATTTTTTTACACCAAAAAAGTTTACGAACATTTAAGAAATCTTAACTAAATAAACCTTTTTTTAATAAATTAGTATTTGGTTGGACCTCCTTTTGCAGCAATTACTGCTAAAAGGCGCCGACGCATACTTCGGACTAACACTTGCGTGTCCTTATCAGTGATTTTCTCCCACTCAGTAATCAAAGCTGCTTTTAGGGACTCTTTTGAAGTTATATTGTGGTTGCGAATCCTCTTTTCTAGCAAATTCCAAATATGCTCAATGGGATTTATGTCTGGAGATTGTGGGGGCGTATGTAATTGCTTACAATTGTAAAGCAGCCATTCCTTGATCAGATATGAGGTATGTTTTGGATCATTGTCCTGTTGAAACATGAACGTTTTCTCATCTAGCCCAAGCTGTGGGGCACTCTGCTTCAGATTATCTTTCAAAATTTTTAAATAGAGATTCTTGTCCATTTTTGTGTTTATAAAAACAAGCTTTCCGACTCCAGCAGTGGCCATACACCCCCACACCATCGCATTTCCGCCTCCGTGCTTCACAGTTGGAGTTAAATTTTTTACATTTAAGGCCTCATTCGGCTTTCTCCACACTTTCTGAGCGCTATCCGAACCAAAAATATTAAATTTAGACTCGTCACTCCATATGACATTGTCCCAGAACGAATCGGGCTCGTCAACATATTTCCTCGCAAAAGCCAGCCGTTTCTCTTGGTTCACCTTCGACAGCAACGGCTTTTTGCGAGGCATTCGTGCATTGTACCCCTCCTTGTGCAGCACATTACGAATGGTTTGCGGATGCACGCTACGCCCTGAGCTCCGTAATACTTCCTCCTGTATTTTTGGTGCCGATTTTTTGGGGTCCGCTTTTATTGCGCTCAGGATTAGGCGTTCGTCACGAGGCGTTAGTTTTTTCGGACGACCTGATCGTGCCTTCACGTCCAAAGTTGCAGGGTTTCCGTAGGATTTTATTATTGTTTGGACACTGGAAGGAGGCCTGTCGATTATTCTTCCAATGGCGAGCACCTTTTCCTTCTAGGTAAAGTTTAACGATAATTTTCCGCGTTTCAAGTGGAATTTCGCTACCTCGACCCATTTTCACTATTTACCGGCACGCTTGCAACAGAAATGTAATTATAATTTAACAAATGTAACAATACGGATTATTATTATTATTATAACAAATTCGCAAGTACGCGATCACCGTTAAATTCCAAAGAAAAACAACAATTAAACGACAGGTAAAATAATGTACGTAAACTTTTTTGATGTAAAAAATGTATCTTCCCTAGTTTTTTTCGTTTCTATTCTTTTGTTTTTTATTAAACAAGTAAATGAAAAAGGGTTTTATGTTCGATAATATATATATAATCATAATATAATCAATTTATATGCATTTCTATTTTAAAAAATGCTGATTTGAGTGAGTTTTGTCACAAAAGTGCGGTGTACTTAATTTTTTTTTTTTGTTCACTGTATATATATATATATATATATATATATATATATATATATATATATATATATATATATATATATATATTATATATATATATATATATATATATATATATATATATATATATATATATATATATATATATATATATATATATGTATATATATATTTATATATATATTAAAGGTTGGAACAACAGTAGGAAATGTCGTTTAGCTTAATTGTCAAAAAGCAGGTAACAGTTATTACTTTTGATAAGACAGTGGTTACTGTTGTCAGATAACTACTGTCGTTTTGATGAAATTGTTATATTTAAAAAATGTTTTTTTTTTGGAAAAGTAGGATTTTTAACTTTTTAAAGAATATATTATTTTTAAAATTAAAAAAAAATGAGCATACTATAAAAATTTATACTTTTCACACTTAGTATAATGGTACATACAATTCACATTTAAAACACATATATTTATAAGCTATTATGTTGCATCAAATTCATAAAGCCGCGTCAGCCAGGAATTATGAAAAAAAAAAACTGGAACACTGACAGTACTTGGGTCATGCGTCTCTGGAACTTTAATTACTTACTTACTTACTTAAATGGCCTTTACAACCGTCGGTCGGTTTTGGCAGCTGAGATGAAGCCGCGCCAGTCGGATCTGCTAAGAGCGCGCTGACGCCAGTTAGAAATACCAAGCGTTGCCAGGTTGTCCTCAACTTGGTCTTTCCAATGCAGATTTGGACGCCCTCTTCTACGCTGTCCACCTTCGAGTTTCGATTCAAGCACCTTCTTGGCTGGAGTGTTTTCATCCATTCGTTCGACATGACCTAGCCAGCGAAGCCGCTGGATCTTGATGCGCTTGACTATGTCAATGTCGTCGAATAACTCATACAGCTCGTGGTTCATCCTGATTCGATACTCGTTAGCAAAGCAGATAGGGCCAAAGATTTTACGGAGAATCTTTCTCTCGAACGCTCCCAGTACTCTCTCATCGGTGGTGGCCAGCGTCCATGTTTCTGCACCATAAAGTAGGACGGGCATGATGAATGACTTGTAGAGCGTTATTTTTGTCCGGCGAGAGAGGGCTCTGCTTCTCAATTGCCTACTGAGCCCAAAGTAGCACCTGTTGGTTATTCTCCGTTTGATCTCCAGGCTGACGTCGTTGTTGCTGTTTACGCTGGATCCCAGATAGACGAAGTCCTTCACAATTTCGAACTTGTGGGTGTCAAAATCAGCTTTTTGTCCAAGACGCACGGACTCTTTTTTGCTTGTTGACACAAGGAACTTCGTCTTGTCCTCGTTCACCGCTAGACCCATTCGACGCGACTCTTTCTCCAATCTGGAGAATGCTGCGCTGACTGCTCGTGTGCTCCTGCCAATGATATTAATATCGTCGGCATATGCGAGCAGCATGACACTTTTGTTGAGGATAGTGCCGCTTTGACGGAGTTCGGCAGCTCGAACTATTTTCTCCATCAATAAGTTAAAAAAGTCGCACGATAGGGAGTCACCCTGTCTGAAACCTCGTTCGGTATGAAATGGCTCGGAGAGGTCTTTTCCTATTCTCACTGAGCAACGTGTGTTGCTCAGGGTCATCCTGCAAAGCCTTATAAGTTTCGCAGGTATACCGAACTCAGACATTGCGGCGCATAATCGTTCCCTTATCGGAGTGTCGAAGGCGGCTTTATAGTCGACTAATAGGTGGTAGGTGTCGATCTGTTTTTCTAGGGTCTTTTCCTGGATTAGGCGCAATGTGAAAATCTGGTCTATGGTGGACTTTCCAGGTCTGAAGCCGCACTGATAAGGTCCAATCAGTCTGTTGACGATGGGCTTCAGTCTTTCACATAATACGCTCGATGGAACCTTGTATGCGATATTTAGTAGGCTGATCCCACGGTAGTAGGCGCAGATAGTGGGATCCCCTTTCTTAAGGATTGGGCAGAGTACACTGAGGTTCCAGTCACTTGGTATGCTTTCATCCGACCATATTCTGCTTACGAGCCCGTACATGCTCTCTATTAGCTCTTCGCCTCCGGTCTTAAACAATTCAGCAGGCAGGCCATCAGCACCTCCGGCTTTGTTGTTTTTCAGCCGAGCAATGGCTGTTCTGACCTCGTCATGGTCGGGTGGCGGAATCTCAACGTCGTCATCAAGTACTGGGGTTGCCGGGTTTACTTCTCTATCGGTGGAATTGAGGTCATCATCACCGGTCAGCAGTTTAGAGAAGTGATCCCTCCATATTTTCAGTGTGCTCTGGATATCTGTCACTAGATTTCCGTTGTCATCTTTACAGGAAGAGGCTCCGGATTTCGAACCTCCGGCTAGGCGTCTTATTTTCTCGAAGAATTTTCGAGCCTCATTCCTGTCCCCATGCATCTCAATCTCCTCACACTCACGTCTTTCTGCCTCGCTTTTTTTACGCCTGAAAAGACGTCTCTCTTCCCTCCTCTTCTCTTTGTATCGATCCTTCGCAGCTCGCGTAGCTACTGACTGCAGGGTGGATTTGTACGCAGCGTCTTTCTCTGCAGTGGCCGCGCGACACTCTTGGTCATACCACTGATTCCTCAGGGGGCGTTGGAATCCAAGCACCTCTTCGGCAGCCGTACGCATAGAGCAGGAGATATGAATCCACTGCGCGCTTATATCATCGAGAGGAGGAGTGCTTTGTCTAAGCAGGTTTGAGAGTCGAGTGGAAAAGGCTTGCGTTGTCTGTTGTGATTGCAGCTTTCCGACGTCTAGCTTTCTCTGCGTTTGGTTCCGTACGTTCTTCGCAGCGCTTAAGCGTGTGCGGACCTTGGCTGCTACAAGGTAATGATCCGAGTCCATATTGGCACCTCGGATAGTGCGTACGTCCATCACGCTTGAAGCGTGCAACGTGATCAATTTGATTTCGAGTTTTTTGATCGGGCGACAACCATGTGGCCTTGTGGATACCGAAATGTTCGAATCTAGTGCTACTAACTACCATGTTTCTTGCTGCGGCGAAGTCGATTAGCCTCGTTCCGTTATCGGAAGTGTTGGCATGGAGGCTAAATTTTCCGATTGTGGGACAATAGATGGCTTCTCTGCCCATCTTGGCGTTAAAATCGCCTAGCACGATTTTGATATCGTGGCGGGGGCAGCGCTCGTATGCGTTGTCTAGGCGCTCGTAGAAGCGCTCTTTTGTCTCGTCATCTTTCTCGTTCGTCGGAGCGTGTGCACAAATTAGGCTGATATGGAAATATTTAGCCTTGATGCGGATTGTTGCGAGCCTTTCGTCCACGGGCGTGAACCTAGAGACAAGGTGGCGGAGTCTCTTGCCGACCACAAATCCACATCCAAATTCGTGTCTCTCCGCATGGCAGCTGTAGTAGACATCACAGGACGCTTGTTTCGAACAGCCCTGTCCCGTCCATCGCATCTCCTGGATAGCGGTGATGTCAGCCTTATATTTTTCGAGGACATCTGCCAGCTGGATAGAGGCACCTTCCCTATAAAGGGTCCGGACATTCCAGGTGCATATCCGTAAATCATGGTCCTTAAAACGTTTGCGTGGGTCGTCATCGTTGTAATCGGTCGTTATCCGAGGCTTCTTTTTTGTTTTCATTGGGCGCATAGGTTTTTTCCGTGGTGGGACCCAAACCCAACGCACGAACCCTCACTCTGAGGGAGATGCTCGCCACTCACTTTAGCCGACTTCTACACCGGGTGATGTAGAGCGCCGTTTCCAGGGACTTCCACGAGGAGGACTTCCACCGAAGTGGAGGTGTCACCATTTGACAATTTGTCAATTCTGGTGACTAGTGAGTTGACTTGAGACGACACCGACAAGGATTGCGCTGGCTTCGCCATGTTGAAGCACTCAGACACGTTGCCTTGTGATAATCGCCCCCATAGTCCCCAACTTTAATTGACATACATTTTTAATAGCCAAAGACAAAAAGGAAAAACGTACCATATTATCTATCATCGACTGCAGCCAGAAGAACTATACATATTGAATTAGCGGAATTGGTATTGCCAAATTTGCTTTTTATGCAGCACAGTTTAATCCATCTGTGATTGGAGATAGAATAAAAAGTTTGTGATTTAAGGCTGATATACTAATGAAAATTATAACTTACGCCTTATTGTTCTCGAAGAACTTCCGATAATAGCGACGGTATACGATGGACCAACAACCAGCCATGACACAAATATTTATATTTTGTTTTTCATTTCATATTTTGTTTTTAATTTGTAAAATTTTCAAAATTACTTTCAAAATGAATTGTTTTTTAAATATTGTATGAATTAGAAAGCATAGCAGCCTTAGAATTTCAAAATTATTATTTCGTTGAAATTTAGAATTTAAAACTTTTATAACAGTTTTTATCTAAAAATTAAAGGTTGTACTGTCGTTTATAGTAAATATGAAATAACATTTAAACATTAAACTGTCGGTTTTTAACAGTTTTTTCTATGTATATATATATATATATATATATATATATATATATATATATATATATATATACACTGCAAAATTAATTAGATAAAAAGGAAGATTTCCAGGCTAGAGGCTGTAAAAGAAAACAAAATTAATATGTACGGGCCATTCCACACCAAAGCGACCAGCGGTTTCTTAATATTATATGGCAAACACTTTTTCGCCTAAACATTGCCACCTACTTTGCAGTAGTACACACTGAAAAATTAATTAGATAACCAGTTGGGAAGGTTAGATCACACGGGAAATTTTAAAGTAGGTGTAGTTATGATAGTTAGGATTATCAAAATTATAGTCGGTCTAAGCCGACTATAAATACCCTACACATATGTGTGGTTACCATTCAAAGTGATATAGAGGTCACCAGGGTATACGAATCCTGAAAATAACTACAAACATTCAATCGCTGGAGAATTTCCATTCATTTGATATCCATATTTACAAATGGGTAGGTGTACCGAATGTCGATTTTTTTTTGTGAACCACAAGTCTTTTCGCCGGAAAACATTATTATTATGTATTTGCGCATGATGTCAATATATATTTGACCAAAAAAGTTTAAGCACGTATACATAAAAATTGATCTTTATATGTACATTTTATAAGAGGTATTTGAACATAAGTGGTTGGATCGTAGGTCACAATGGACCGATCTCGCCACATACAGCGTAGGTATATTAGTAATCTAAGTTATAAGTTTCATTTATCTAGCTCTTCAATTTTAAAAGTAGTAGGGATTTCAACAGACAGACAGACGGACAGACAGACAGAGGGACAGACAGACGGACAGACGGACATCGCTAAATCGACTCAGGAGGTCATGCTGATCAAGAATATATATACTTTTCCATACCGGAGATGCTTCCTTCTGGGTGTTACAAACGGCGTACCAAACTGAATATACTCTTTCACTCTTAGTGTAGGTTTCTTAACATTATATGGCAAACACTTCGGTATGCCCCTAATATTAGATTTGCTCAAATAAATAAGAAAAACAATAAATTTCTGCATTTTTAATTAATTTTGAATTTTTAGGAAATCCGTAAATAGACGAAGTTTCGCGTAAACATTTTGGTCCAATCGAACCGGATAAACAATTCAAAATTAATTAAAACGATTTTATTCCATTTAGAATAAACTCAAAATAAATAGAATGTGGATTGCGCAGCTCCAGCAGACTGCATCAACGAACTTAGTTTCAGACGGACAAACAAATAAAAGAGAGAGACGTTTTCAACGAAATTGGAACAAATATCACAGAAACATGAATTCTTAAAGGAAAAGGTACATTTGTTGATCTTTATTTGAGCAAAAAATTAGTACTTATAATAATTCTTTAATATTATAATTTTTACAAAATTATTATAATTAATACACATAAAAGTAAAATTTCCTTTTCTACCAAGTATTTATGGTGTATGCTTCCCTCATTGAAGCGACATCCTTGCTTGGGTTTACAAACTTCCACATTTATATAGTAATTGGTCTAAGATTTTTATATTTAAACACAACAATTTCCTGTTGATATTTTCCGCTGACTTTTTAAGGTTTTATTTTATTTAATTTTTGGGCTTCTTTTTTAAACTCCATTCAACATGACTGCTTTGGATCCTTTTATCCGTTCAGCAGATGAGCTGGTCGAATTTCAGTCATCATTTAATGACATTTCGGTTGACAACCATACTGAATTTTCCCAGGAAATATTCCGTGATGAATTAAAATCACTTTGGTCAATTTTTAAAACCAAATATAATCGGTGTCTGTAATTCCCCGATTCCAAGGAAGACTCTGCCGATGATCAAAATATTCCTGTGGTCAAAGGAAAATATAAGACCACATTTCAGTCTTACGACTCCTGTATGTCCGCTATTAACGAGCTTTTGCACAAGCTCAGTGAAACTTCTACCAACTCGGCTGCCGCCTGCTGTGCCTTCTATGATTTTTCATCGAATAATTTACGCCTTCCGCGTTCCGACACTGATGTGATCGCCGGAAATTATGCTTCTTGGCCTACGTTCGGAGATATCTTCTCTGCCATTTATATTCGCAACTCATGTCTTACGGATGTTGAGCGTCTTTACCATCTTTTGCAAAAGATTTTTGCAATAGGCAAAGGCGTTTATGAGAATATACGTGTATTGGTCAACGGCCAACTTAAACTTTTATTTGACCTTCCTGTCGTAACCAATGAATGCGGGGAAGCACTTATGAATTTGCAACGCATTATTAACAATAGTCTTGCATCTTTTTCGATTTATGATATCAATACAACAAATTGGAATCCCATCCTAATATTTCTCATCGTTTACCTGATGCAACCTTGTATCTCTGGGAACAAAGCTTATAGGATAAGACGGCTATACCTAAGTGGAGTTATCTGGATGCGTTCCTTTCTGAACTTTTCAAGATACTTGAACACCGATAACATCCTCGGTCACACTACCGTTAAACCTCACGTGCGAAACCGCTTCATCCACAACACCTAGTTCTCTCTGTATTTGGCTGGATTCTACCAGTTCACAAAGTTTCTTGCTTTGCCACTACTGTCCGTGATGACCCTGAAGTTACCAAAATCAACATTGTTGGTATATATGAGGTACATTCGCCTTTTAAATCCAACTACCCATCTATGGTTGAGCTTGGTCATTTGCAAAATACTGCTTCTTTCCTAAAACCACATTTTTGGATGGATCCCTTCTGATCTGTACATTTTAAAATTTTACCATTTCGATTTCAATGAAATTTGGGCAACTGATAAAGCTTATTCAGATATGCATTTACCAATTTTTTTTTCGACCACTACTTCCAGAGATACAGTGCTTCAAAAAATTGGCCAAAAATAACGTTTGTATGGTTGTTCATATTTCAATATCTTTTAAAATACAATGCTCTGTTGATTGCTCGTTTCATAGCTAATAGAACAAGCGTTTAGAGAAATTAGGATGTAACTTCTAAACTCGAACATATGGCCCGTGGTCCTTATATTTGCACTTCAAAATTAATTTCTATAAAAAGGACCCTTTTAAAAATTCTGAAAAAAATCATATATTTTTCAATTTAATACAAATGCTAATGCAAAATTTCAAGATGGTATTTTGATGGCATCTTATTTTAAAAATAATTTACTAAATTTTTATTTAATTTTTTGTATTGAAAACAAAAAATTTTTGTCTACAGTAAAAGTTGCAATAATTCTTGAATGTATTTCTAACTCTGATTTCTAGAACGGTGTCAGTTTTATCATATTGAATCTAGCTTTTGAGATATTTATTTTGGGATATATCCCATTTGAGACATCAGAGTTACAAACATATTAAAAGGTTAAAAATATTTAGAACTAATTTATCTTTAAAATGATATACCTACATTTTTACGTTGGGCTTCGAAAACTTTTTTGCAAAATAAAAATAAAATTAAAAAATGCGAAATTTTAATAAAACAGGATATTATTAATATGTCATATTGTACACACAAATGGGAAGTAAATATATAAGTGTTTAGTATCATTAAAAAGAAAAGATTTTAAGGAATCTATGTGGCGAATGTAATTGTTTCTGAACCCTTTTTTGAAAAAGTAGAAAAAGGATATAAAATAATAATATGGCAAAAAAAAGCTTCAAATTTGGTTAATTATATCTAAATAAGTATAAACCTTATCATTATGAAACTTTTACCAAATATATAACAATTTAATGTACTTATGCCTAATTAAAACATTTTTAAGAATATATGTATTATAAAGTTAGATATAACGTTTTTAATCTAAGTCGCTTTAAAAATAAGTATTTTAGGAAAAAATTCTGTCCTGCATATACTTCGATGGGCAAAAAATAAGGAAGTTACGGAACTATTTAAATTTTGACTTTATACTTTGAAAACTTTTCTGCAGCGGGTCAAAGTAAACAAAAAAAAAACTTTAACTTTGACCAGTATAGCCAGATTAGGTAAATATATTTTGAATAATTTTTATAGTTTAAAAGATTTTCAGTAATGTTATATATCAAAAAAATGTAAGAAAAGTACATGTTACTGAAGAAAAAAAATATTACTTCAAAATTTTTTACAATTTTTGAAATAAATTTCATGAAAAAAATCTCAACTTTATTGCTTTTTATCTCCATAACCATTAAAGATACAAAATCCATTTTCAAAACTTATTTCCTCTATACAACAGTTCTCTCTCTCTCTATACAATACTTTTTAAATTATTAAAATCGTTAAAGTGGTTCCGAAAATACTGAATTTCACCCGATTTAAGAGCATTTTGGGCACACTGTGCGTCAGCCGAGAGCAGGAGAGTATACGCAAACTCCACGGGAGTCGAGTGCCGAGATTCCTACGCTCAAGTACTACACCACGGGTCGTTACGTCAATCAACGTCCACGTCTGAGAGCCACCGAAGTTTACCACAAAGAGCATCTCAATAAGTACTGCGTCACGTTGACCACTACTCTACCATTGCGAAGCGATAGGGAGCAGCCCCAACTGGAGAGACAGTATTAGAAGCAAAGCTATTTTGATTAGAAGCAGAGCTATTTTGAGAGTTGTGTCCATTTGCGTTGTGTTTGTAAAAAAATAAAATTTGATTAAAAAAAAAATTAAAAATGTATCAAAAAAAAAAAACAAATAAAGTTAAATTTAGCTAAAACAAACTAAAATTTATCTAAAGGAAAATTAGGAAATATCAAAATGGATAAAAGAAATAAAACTTAATCCAAAAATAAAATAGACCTTAAAATAAAATATCTTAAAAAATAAAATAAAATTTCATAAAAGAAACATACAATTTCTTTAAAATAAAAAATTCTTAACGACATTTTTTCTTTAGAATATTTTTTTTTTTTAAATTACATAAAATTACAAAAAGCGAGTTGGGAATGTTAGGTCACATGGGACGGACATTCTTAGTCGGTCAGGCCGACTATGGAATAACCTACACCTACACCTAAAGTAATTAATTATGCTGAAGAAACCCAACTCTTGGCTTAAATATATTGTAACCATATTTTATCTCATTTTGACCAGTATTTCTCAAGTTTCCGTGTATACGGACAGCAAGACACACACACAGACATAGCTAAACGGACTCGGGTAGTTATGCTGATCAAGAATATATATATATATATATATATATATATATATATATATATATATATATATATATATATATATACATATATATATATATATATATATAAAAGTATCCGTGTAAATATATATACTTTTCCATACCGGTCACGCCTCCTAAGGGGCGTTACAATATCTACACACACTTAATATACTCTGTACCTTATAGCTGTAGGATATAAAGGGATACATTTTAAAGTTTTTTGTGGCCAGCGAAATGTTCCCGCAGGGTTCCCTCCTATCCCCGTCCCTATTTCTGGCTTTTATCAATGACCTTCTATCATAGACCCAGAACCCAATCCTTTACTTTGCAGATGACAGTAACATTTGTCATTCATATTCGTTCAACGAGCGTCCAAACTCTTTGGAGATTAAAAGTAAAAGGCGCTCAATGAATGACACTCAATAATGACCTGAAAACAATCTCCGAGTGGGGTCTTGCTAATAGAGTTGATTTTAATGCAAGCAAGACCCAATGTTGTCTGTTATCTCACAAAAAAATGGATTCACCCCTCTCTTCCTTCAATATGGACTCTGATGGAATACAATTCGCACATATGGGCAGGGGCTTCAAAATCTTCTTTGGAGTTCCTGGATCGAATCCAATAACGTGCAATATATATAATAGGGGATGAAAATATTTCATCCTTTATAGGTTCTCTTGAGCACCGAAGGACCGTAGAGTGTGTAAGCCTGTTTTATAGGTTTTACAATGGTAAGTGTTCGAGGGAAATACATGGCCTGATTCCACCATGCCGTGTATTCTCTCGTCCTACTCGGGCATAGAACCAAGCACATCCCTTCGTAGTCCTCTCGGTTTTCAACAGAACCACGCATTACAGAGATAATTCGTTCTTCAGTCGCACGATACGTTTGTGAAACAATCTCCCTGCGTCTGTTTTTCTCCGACATTTTTAATATTAGGAAAGTTAAAGCAAACATCCACCGACACTACTCCATCTTTCCTCCTCCGTTAAACCTATAATCCCCTGGCATTCCCTGAGCGTTGGTTTATTTGTAAAAAAAAGCGTTGGAGAAGTAACTTATCCGCAACAGATGAGGTGACTTAACCGTGCTAACGCCAGGTGCCTACCCTTGCTCCGACCAAGAAAGAATAATAAATCGCAAATAAATTTGTTATAAAATAGCGCCCAACGTAGGGCATGGTGTTAAATGTTTTACATTTTTTTTTGCTTGGTACTATTTTTATTTTTGTCATAAGTCCCAAACAGACACAAGTTCTAGCCTGCATATACTTCGATGGGCAAAAAATAAGGAAGTTACGGAACTATTTAAATTTTGACTTTATACTTTGAAAACTTTTCTGCAGCGGGTCAAAGTAAACAAAAAAAAAACTTTAACTTTGACCAGTATAGCCAGATTAGGTAAATATATTTTGGATAATTTTTATAGTTTAAAAGATTTTCAGTAATGTTATATATCAAAAAAATGTAAGAAAAGTACATGTTACTGAAGAAAAAAAATATTACTTCAAAATTTTTTACAATTTTTGAAATAAATTTCATGAAAAAAATCTCAACTTTATTGCTTTTTATCTCCATAACCATTAAAGATACAAAATCCATTTTCAAAACTTATTTCCTCTATACAACAGTTCTCTCTCTCTCTATACAATACTTTTTAAATTATTAAAATCGTTAAAGTGGTTCCGAAAATACTGAATTTCACCCGATTAAAGAGCATTTTGAGAGCAGGAGAGTATACGCAAACTCCACGGGAGTCGAGTGCCGAGATTCCTACGCTCAAGTACTACACCACAGGTCGTTACGTCAATCAACGTCCACGTCTGAGAGCCACCGAAGTTTACCACAAAGAGCATCTCAATAAGTACTGCGTCACGTTGACCACTACTCTACCATTGCGAAGTGATAGGGAGCAGCCCCAACTGGAGAGACAGTATTAGAAGCAAAGCTATTTTGATTAGAAGCAGAGCTATTTTGAGAGTTGTGTCCATTTGCGTTGTGTTTGTAAAAAAATAAAATTTGATTAAAAAAAAAATTAAAAATGTATCCAAAAAAAAAAAACAATTAAAGTTAAATTTAGCTAAAACAAACTAAAATTTATCTAAAGGAAAATTTAGAAAATATCAAAATGGATAAAAGAAATAAAACTTAATCCAAAAATAAAATAGACCTTAAAATAAAATATCTTAAAAAATAAAATAAAATTTCATAAAAGAAACATACAATTTCTTTAAAATAAAAAATTCTTAACGACATTTTTTTCTTTAGAATTTATTTTTTTTAAATTACATAAAATTACAAAAAGCGAGTTGGGAATGTTAGGTCACATTGGACGGACATTCTTAGTCGGTCAGGCCGACTATGGAATACCCTACACCTACACCTAAAGTAATTAATTATGCTGAAGAAACCCAACTCTTGACTTAAATATATTGTAACCATATTTTATCTCATTTTGACCAGTATTTCTCAAGTTTCCGTGTATACGGACAGCAAGACACACACACAGACATAGCTAAACGGACTCGGGTAGTTATGCTGATCAAGAATATATATATATATATATATATATATATATATATATATATATATATATATATATATATATATATATATATATATATATATATAAAAGTATCCGTGTAAATATATATACTTTTCCATACCGGTCACGCCTCCTAAGGGGCGTTACAATATCTACACACACTTAATATACTCTGTACCTTATATCTGTAGGATATAAAGGGATACATTTTAAAGTTTTTTGTGGCCAGCGAAATGTACCCGCAGGGTTCCCTCCTATCCCCGTCCCTATTTCTGGCTTTTATCAATGACCTTCTATCATAGACCCAGAACCCAATCCTTTACTTTGCAGATGACAGTAACATTTGTCATTCATATTCGTTCAACGAGCGTCCAAACTCTTTGGAGATTAAAAGTAAAAGGCGCTCAATGAATGACACTCAATAATGACCTGAAAACAATCTCCGAGTGGGGTCTTGCTAATAGAGTTGATTTTAATGCAAGCAAGACCCAATGTTGTCTGTTATCTCACAAAAAAATGGATTCACCCCTCTCTTCCTTCAATATGGACTCTGTGGATATTGCGCAGTTAGCTGCTCTTGACGTTCTGGGCATATTAATTCAATGTGACCTCCGTTGGAATGATCACATATTAGATGTGTCGAAAGAAGCGGCCTCGGTTTTTAGAAACCGACTTGCGCATTGTCTATGCTGACTTGCGCATTGTCTACACCACCTATATTCGGCCTAAGATGGAATACAATTCGCACATATGGGCAGGGGCTTCAAAATCTTCTTTGGAGTTCCTGGATCGAATCCAATAACGTGCAATATATATAATAGGGGATGAAAATATTTCATCCTCTATAGGTTCTCTTGAGCACCGAAGGACCGTAGAGTGTGTAAGCCTGTTTTATAGGTTTTACAATGGTAAGTGTTCGAGGGAAATACATGGCCTGATTCCACCAGGCCGTGTATTCTCTCGTCCTACTCGGGCATAGAACCAAGCACATCCCTTCGTAGTCCTCTCGGTTTTCAACAGAACCACGCATTACAGAGATAATTCGTTCTTCAGTCGCACGATACGTTTGTGAAACAATCTCCCTGCGTCTGTTTTTCTCCGACATTTTTAATATTAGGAAAGTTAAAGCAAACATCCACCGACACTACTCCATCTTTCCTCCTCCCTTAAACCTATAATCCCCTGGCATTCCCTGAGCGTTGGTTTATTTGTAAAAAAAAAGCGTTGGAGAAGTAACTTATCCGCAACAGATGAGGTGACTTAACCGTGCTAACGCCAGGTGCCTACCCTTGCTCCGACCAAGAAAGAATAATAAATCGCAAATAAATTTGTTATAAAATAGCGCCCAACGTAGGGCATGGTGTTAAATGTTTTACATTTTTTTTTGCTTGGTACTATTTTTATTTTTGTCATAAGTCCCAAACAGACACAAGTTCTAGCCTGCATTGCGATGAAACATTAGGGAACTTTCAATTAAATAAAAATAAATTTTAGTTTTGTCTAGTGATATCCTAAGTTGTAAGTCGGTTGTGATCATCGATAGTCACATGGTGCATTGTTATATGTCCCATGTGACTACTTGTTTATCTGTTTTTTTTTCTGTGTCATAAGTGCCAGATAGACCTCTAGCGTCTAGCTATCGTTGCGATGCGTCAGAAATAAACCGTCTAACGACTAAAATAATTTTAGTTTTATTCTTGTAACGTGTTTGTGATCATCTATAGTCATGTAGATGTTAATTGTATAACGATAGGTTCGCGTTGATGTATATGCTCGAGACTTAGAGCATATACATAAATTTTCTGATTGTCCATTGCGGTGAAAAGAAATAATAATATGGCGAGGAACGAAAGCTACAACCTTAGATCAGGGAATGGTAGAGATAGAGGTGCTTTGAACACAGCATTAGGAAGTATATTAACCCCTTCAACCGGTACAATACCACGAGCAAATACCACACGGACATCTTTATCTAATAGTTTAACACAAACTATGCCAACATTGAGTACTACTCAAGCCCAAAACGTGGGGGAACTTCATTATTGAATTCTGGGTTAGCTAGTACGGTAACATCACCTGAATATAATAGTGATACCGCTCATGGATTAGACAAGCATTTGTAAATACACAAAAAACAAATCAGTCTATTTTAAGATGTAATCAACCGGTTCAGGAAAACTATAAAGTAAATTCAGGTGGATTAACTCTGAGAGACTACGTAAATGCGTCAGTAGGAGATATTCAACCTAGCGTATTACGCGATATCGAGCCAGCCATCATGAGTTTAGTGCCTCAGCGAAGAACGGGACAACAGCACGATTTCAGTTATTGACAAAAATATGTTGATCTGAAAATGATCTTGGTCAATACCAACACACACAGCAAAGTCGCACTCAATATAGACAGAATCAGAATTATACTTTAAGGAATAATACACCTTACCCATCTTATCCAGTGGGGTATAATCTTGATAAATGGGGAATTAACAATGATGGACATTAATGGGACGTCATCCATCGAAGATTTCATGTTTAGGGTAGAAGCAGTAAGAGAAGACTACTTGCTGGCAAGGCAAAAGAGTGTTATTGGTCGTTCAGGCGACAAAATCCATGTTGCGAATGGGAACATTTAAAATTCCACATCATTCGAAACTTCCAAAAATTTGAAAGCAATTATGAAATACAGTTAAGAATCATGGAAATAAGACAGGCCAGTAACGCAACAGTAGATGCGCTTCTTAAGACTCAAATGCGAATACCAATGCCCGAAGAAGAAGTAGTTAAGATTATAAACGATAACCTAAAAGATGGGATATACCAATTCATTTTTTGATTCATCTCACTACATTAGAACAACTATTTGTCGTAGAGCACTTTCGAACCGGCTGACAGAACGCGATGCTTACCGAATACCACCCTATGAACGAATAAACGAACTTGAAATCCCTAAATTCGGGAAACATGTCATGTTCTCCAATCGATTAGACTCAGTAGAAAAGAAAAGTTTTAGAAATAGAGAAAACAATTCCTCAAAGTAATATTAACTTTTGTAGAGTTAAAGAAATCATTCCATATCACATTAGACTAGTAAATTATTTGACGAAGAGAGATGAAATGTTAGTCAACGAATTCTAAGCACTAGAAGTAGATTTAAAGATAGAATGTCTGAACGTAAAGAGATATCGGAAACCAAATAACCATAAGAAATAGATATTAGACCAATTTATAAATTAAGATCAATGAATTATGTTTGAAAAGTTTGATGGATAGTAGTGCATCTGTCAGCTGTCTAGGGAAACATTGCATAGAAAATATTGCGAAAATTAAAGTTCCCATTTATGATTACCATTCAGTCATAAAAACACCCGATGGAAAATCCCAATATATCCTATATAAATCCTATAATAGGAAAGGTGAAAGTTTCAGTTCAATGTAATGAACATAGGAATTGTATTTAGGAATAGATTTCTGGAAAGCGTTTGTTATTAACCCTTGTTTTGTCAATAATGTTAGTGAGTTATCTGTATTACCTGTTAGGGATATTTATAATGTACATGAGCTATTGTTTTTATGTTTGAAATAGCGAAGAGCGAAATTAAATGTTACACTAAGTTTGGGTTAGGAAAAACCCATCTCGAAACTCATAGTATAGATGCTGGGAATGCACAACCGAAGAAATTATCCCATATCACCAGCAGTTTAGAAGTTAACCTAAGACTCAGCGTGTGATTTCTTGGAAATGTGCATACGGGATCCTGAGACAATACGGGCTGCAATGACTTGCTGAAGGTGACATTTATTGAAACGGTCACAACAGCGCCTTCGCTGGAGATAGCTACTGCATTGTGCCGACCAACGACGGAGGCACAAGTTCTAGATGAGGAGCGAGAACATTTATTTCAAGTAGTCTGCCAAGCGGTGAAAGCTGGAAATAATCCTGAAAATATAGTTGCCAATCGAGATACTAAATTTAAAGATAAATAATACAATTGTGAAAAATATGGGCATATGGCACACGACTGTCGTCAAAAATCGCCTAAGGAATACGAACAAAAAAAATACCTCAATATGGACAAAATAGCACCAAGGGGACATAGTGGAAATTCAGCCAATGTGTTATCGCGAGTTTGTAAAATGGAGTCCAGAGAGTACCCGAAAGAAGAAGGAAAGACGAACATAATTGACATTCGTTCGTTAAATGTCACGGCAGATGATCAATGAACTCTAGAGCAAATACAAAACGATCAAAAGAAGGACCCCGACATTGCAAAAATTATAACTTTCAAGGAACAACATAGGAAGCCATCATGTAAAGAGATAGGTTCAATAATAAAGGCTTACTGGACCCAGTGGGAAAGTCTAATATTACAAATTGTACCGTATCTGGTGGTTGTTTCTAAGTCGAAAATATAAGGGATAGTAATGGAATACCATGCTTAATCCAGTGGAAGTCTTTTATGATAATAATAGTTTGGCACTACAGTCCTATAAGAACTTAGGCCGAGCTTTCTCACCATTTTGAGCAGAGAGCAAAGTCTGAGGAATAACATCTGTTCGGGACGAATAGATTTAGGTGGGTGTGTTACGAAAAGATGTAATTTTCTTCACTGTGCAAGAGTAAATAAGAAGGTAAAATTTAGAAGGTACTCGAAACATGTCGAAACTTGTCGAACAGATGTATTCAGTATATAAGAGCGCAGCTCTTCAGTAGTGATTGAAAAGTGGTCAAATGCGTCTCGTTTGAGAACAATCACAAGTTTAATAGTGGATATGCAACAGTTTGTGGAATTTGTTATCAGTAAAGTTGTTTATTAAAGTGAATTGATAAAGTTAATTTATATGATTTAAACCAAAAAAAAAAATACTGAACCTAGAAATATCACAAACAAACATAACTATCAACGCTCTCAAGACGAACATACAATACGCAGAAATTAAAATGCAGAAGACGCTAGCTAAAAAATCTACGCTTGAAAAAAGTTACGATTTACATACAAATAGAGCTGGTTCATCAACAAGACAAATGTTGCAAATGTTGAAGAAAGCAAGTGGCTACTCTCTCTTGGGAAAAAATTCGCTCTTCCAATTAGCAACAACAATTTATCATCAATACACATTATAGCAGACATAGAACAGTGTACAAAATCAATATAATATGACAAGGAAAAAGAGGTGGCCAGATCAAAAATAAGAAAAAAGAAACAATGTGATAACTAATTCAGATAAAGAAAATAAGACAGTCATAATCTACAAAAATTACTATATAAACAAAATGAACAAATTGTTAGAGGATAAAATGACGTATAGAATTATAAAATTAGACCGACAAAAAAAATTCAAAAAAATAAATAACAATTTGATAAACGATCTATATAAAACAGCACATATTGACATGAAACAAAAAATAAATCTAACATGCTGTGCCGCACTACCGCCACGGTTATATGGAACAAAAATCCACAAACCAAACACACATGACCAATAGCTTCATCGATAAATATACTTTGTTACAAAATAGCAAAACACTTCGGAGAAATTCTAAAAAATTTAATATCCAATCAGCTTTACATATAAAATGCTTATGAACTTAAAGAAAAATTAAATGACGTAATTCTGGAAGAAGATGAAATATTAGTTCCTTATTCACTAATTTACCGACGTATCTAGCTATAAAAATATAATTGAAAAATGGACTATAATTTTAGAACACACAACGATACCAAAACAACAATTTTTGAAAATATTAGAATTCGGTTTTAAAGACAACAACTATTTTAAATTTGAAAACAAAATATACACACACATATATAGGAAACCCCCCTACAATCGCTGACATAATATTGGACAACTTATTGGAAAATGCAATAGACGAACTAAAGGAGAAACAACTAACTATGAAACGTATATATTAACATGTGGATGACATATTTGCAATCATTAAGGATAAGAAAAAGGAACAAATATTAACAACATTAAATCAATTTCATAATAAATTACAATTCACCATAGAAATAAAAGAAAACAAAAGCATACCATATCTAGACGCAAAAATTCACAGAAAAGACAAGAGAATTACCCTGGATTGGTACTCCAAATCAATGGCATCAGGCAGAATGGTAAATTTTAATTCGACACAAGCATTAAAACAAAAATCAACGCCACAAACAATTTCGTGAAGACAACATTAAAAAAATTCGGACTATACTCAAAATAAATGACCATTATTCACTTGATAAATATTCTTCTAGACAAAAACCTGCTACACCAACATAATTTGGAAAACAACCTAACAAATTAAAAAGAACCTGGTAACCCTAGAACATATTTCTGCATTACATACTGTTTACGTAGAACGTAAACACAATGTGTGAGAACACGCCCGCCAGACCCACTCGTTGCAGCAATACTCGCTGCATAGAGTTTAGACGTTCAACAGTGCATTCGTTACGTTTTAATAAGATCGAAAGCACGCACACCCACCCGTTGACGCGACAATGTTTAAAGTTTTGAATATAAATATAAAATAAATTCACCCGTCACCGCGACATTAAACACATATAAAAACCCGTTAACGCGACATTCGGTCCGCGACACTTAATATAAACAATTAACATAAAACCCAAATATCAACAATCAACACAAATCACAACAACAATAAAAAGGAGAAACACAACCCACTTCAACAGAAGAACATCAAGTCATCCACCACTCGGACAATCAGAAACAGATTTTTGTTATATATAAATCCGCCCAATTGCCAACCCGTTCACCACCCGAACATTTGGTCTATACGAGCCTTTAATAAAAAGGACTGCGAAAAGTTTTGGCGACGGATTTACCCGACCCATAAAACAATTAAAATTTGGCTAATTTGATAATATATTGTAATTGCCCGACCCATAGACAAAACCAAAAAGTGATTAAATTTAGTTAATTTGGCGAAGTTTTTTTTTGTCAAAAATTGTTGTTTTTTTATGACCCGACCCGACTCAAACTCAAACAAAATCAAACAAAATAGTTACATGAATTACGAAACGATCATTTAACGCGCTAAATAATTTTTAATCTGAACTAAAAATCACAGTTTTTACAAATTGCAATTATTATAAATTTGTAACTTATTACAATATATTTTGCTTTACAAGTTTGCCAAATTTCATGTTTTATTTGTTTTCAGCAAGTAACTGGCTGCTGCACTCGTTTGTTTTTATATGTATTATTTGCTCATAAAACAAATAAACACTTATATAGCCGCGGTAGCTCAGTGGTTAGTGCGTTGGACTGCGAGCCGAAAGGTCCCCGGTTCAAGCCTGGACTGGGGCTAACAACATCCTTTCATAGAAAACATTTGTCTATACCGCGCTACCTCTCGGCAGTAAATGGCAAACCTACGAGAGTACAAAATTGCCTATGAAAAGCTCTAACCCGCCGTTCGGATTCGGCAATAAACTGTAGGTCCCACCACTTTGAGTACAAATATAACACGCACAGCTCAAAATGGTGAGAGAGCTCGGCCGAAGTCCTATCCAGGACTGTAGCGCCAAACTATTATTATTATTACTTATACACTAACAACAAAGAGTGCTGCTGTCAAGTGTATATAAGGTTGCCACGTTGTGCACTAAAAAAATGTTTCCGTGGGATTTTATAAATTACCCGTGGGAACCAAAAAATTATACCATATATTTTGAAAATTGCCTATTGAGCAGTATTTAACCTTTTGTACCCACATTAAAGCTTTTTTTAACCCTTTTCGACCCAAAAATCAATTTTATTGATATATAATAATTTTTTATTGAAAAATTATTATAAAAAAATTACCCGACCCGTTTTATATCAACAATATTTTTTAAAGCTTAACCCATAGCGAGCCAAAATCATTTAATTGAGTTTTTAAATAAAGTTTAAGATTTTTTTTTTACAAAATTAATTCTTTTATCGAATTTTTATGAAAAATATTTTTGAATTTTAACAAATTACGACCCAAAAATTTTATTTGCGACCCGGTTTACCACTAAATAAAATTTTAAAGTTAACCCATTGTGACCAAAATATAAAATTTTCAAATTTTGTTGAAATTTTATCTAAAAAACTAAGTTTTGATATTCGGTTCGTTGATAGTAATAATTGGTGTTAAAAATAATTTTATTTATTTTTAAAAAAAGTTTTAAAATTTTGTATTCAGATTTTTTCTAAAAAAATAAATACCACCCGTGATAATCCGAAATATTTTTTTTGAAGATTAATCACATTGACCCAAACATAAAATTTATTTATAATTTTTTTTTGTGAATTTTTCAGATATATTTTATGAAAAAGTTTTGCGACTCGTTGTTAATTTAAAAAGATTTTTTTAAATTAAGCCATCCAGACCCAACATTTATTAGTGAATTTTTTGCATTTAGACCCACACATAAGACAGATCAAAGATCCACATTTGCAAAGCCAACCCAATGGGAATTTGAAGAGGATCTTTGCACATTATGCAAAGCCCATCACACTCATCACTGGATGAAAGACTCGATGTCGTGAGAAAAGTACGATTGTGCTACAATTGCTTAGCAATCACTCACGGCATTAAAAATTTTAGAAGTGAGTGTAAGTGTCAGACATGTGGAAAAAGGCATTATTCATTTTTACATTTGAACTCAAACCTGGAGTCAGAATTAAATACACGACCCAATACAAGTGCAGCAGATATGACCCAAGCATTTATGACTCAAATACAGTTCACTGACCCAAGACCCACAGAAGGAAATAAGGGAAAGCCACGTACCGCTGGCAAGAAAATGATTCTTAGCACATCAATAGTCTACGTTGAACACAGAGGAATGCGTTGTCTGATTGATCCAGGATCTGAAGCCACATTTGCGACAGAAGAATTGAGTAAGTGGATAGAGCTTCCAACCGGTGCAGTTAATGCCAAAGTGAGCGGTCTTAATGAAACGATTTCTGCACACCCAGCAGAATCTTGTGAGTTGACACTGAGTTCTCCAATTGACCCAAACATTAAAGTTCAAACACATGCACCTGTATTCAAGATATAACGAATGATTTCCTAACCTATGCAATCGACCCGACCCATTGCAGTAATTTGGCTAGCCTTAATCTGCCCGACCCAGAGTTCTATAAGACCCGACCCGTTGATACGATAATTGGTTGCGATATATATCCGAATATAATCCGAAGTGGTGTCCTACACATTGTGTTGGAATCATTGTTAGCGCAGAAGACCCAATTTAGATGGATTGTTCTGGACCTATTTGTGAAGGCAGACCCACACCCAACAATATTGTGTCAATGTACAACAAGGTACAACTTGCTGTGACCCAACCCTCAACACCATTACCCGAGAAAATAATTGCAGTGATGACAATCGTGCTGAATTCCAAAATGTGTAGATGTCAGGCCTAACGAACATACAAGATTTTGACCCATCTCCACCCGCCCTTATTGTCATGAACGACAGTGTAGGGTCTCGACCCGTCCAATGGCATGCGAACTTTGCCATCAGGACCATCGCTTACCGTCTTGCTTCAGGTACAAAGAGAAAAACCTGTATGAGAAATATAACGTAGTGAAGAATTTCCACTACTGCGTGAATTGCTTGGTCCGATCTCACAGCACAGAAAAACGCACCAGCAATAACACATGTGTCGTTATGAGAGACACCACCAGAGCTCTTAGCCGAGCAAATTTCTCGGCGGCGGCGGCTTGAGGAAAAATAAGCGGCGGCGGCTGTCAGCCGACTCGGAGCCGAAAATTTTTTAACTATCGACTGAGCGGGTTAACACTCGTCTCAGCCGAATTAGTTGTCATAACATTATTCGTCTTAAGTTAAGAAGAAGAAGAAGTAATAAGAATTTAAAGACAATTTTTGCGCTAAAAATAAATGTTTATATATATATTTTATTAAAAGAATTATTTGTATTAACGCTTTTTATTTATCATACAGATATAACCTGGACAAAAAAAGGATCCTCTTACGAATTCTGATGGTGCGTTTCTTCATCAATAAACACACAAAACACCGAAAGAAAGGCAGCGTTCATACAACGCCAAACCTGCTGCGGTGCTGCGGCTTCATGCCGATATGTGGGCGATTGCCCTGAAGAACAAAAAAAAAGCTGGAACGACAAATAAAAATGCATTTAATATATTTTATATATATATATATTAATTTATTTTTACCTATTTACAGATTTGCGAATTGAAATCGATTTAAAGAAGGCAGCGTTCATACAACGCCAGTCCAGCTGCGGTGCTGCGGCTTCATGCCGATATGTGGGCGATTGCCCTGAAGAACAAAAAAAAAGCTGGAACGACAAATAAAAATGCATTTAATATATTTTATATATATATATATATATATATATATATATATATATATATATATATATATATATATATTAATTTATTTTTACCTATTTACAGATTTGCGAATTGACATCGATTTAAAGAAGGCAGCGTTCATACAACGCCAGTCCTGCTGCGGTGCTGCGGCTTCATGCCGATATGTGGGCGATTGCCCTGAAGAACAAAAAAAAAGCTGGAACGACAAATAAAAATGCATTTAATATATTTTATATATATATATATATTAATTTATTTTTACCTATTTACAGATTTGCGAATTGACATCGATTTAAAGAAGGCAGCGTTCATACAACGCCAGTCCTGCTGCGGTGATGCGGCTTCATGCCGATATGTGGGCGATTGCACTGAAGAACAAAAAAAAAGCTGGAACGACAAATAAAAATGCATTTAATATATTTTATATATATATATATATATATATATATTAATTTATTTTTACCTATTTACAGATTTGCGAATTGACATCGATTTAAAGAAGGCAGCGTTCATACAACGCCAGTCCTGCTGCGGTGATGCGGCTTCATGCCGATATGTGGGCGATTGCCCTGAAGAACAAAAAAAAAGCTGGAACGACAAATAAAAATGCATTTAATATATTTTATATATATATATATATATATATATATATATATATATATATATATATATATATATATATTAATTTATTTTTACCTATTTACAGATTTGCGAATTGACATCGATTTAAAGAAGGCAGCGTTCATACAACGCCAGTCCTGCTGCGGTGCTGCGGCTTCATGCCGATATGTGGGCGATTGCCCTGAAGAACAAAAAAAAAGCTGGAACGACAAATAAAAATGCATTTAATATATTTTATATATATATATATATATATATATATATATATATTAATTTATTTTTACCTATTTACAGATTTGCGAATTGACATCGATTTAAAGAAGGCAGATTTTGTGAATTCAAAGATATGGAGCGATTTTATTAATATAAAAAACATTTTTATTATTTATATGAGGGTCCCGTGCTTAGCTGTTGAAGTTTGTTATTGGTTTTATAAATGTGGTAACCAAATAATGATTCTCCGCCAAAACAACTTTTCTCAAAGACAATTCTTTCTCAGACTGCGCTTTCCCGTAGAATTATTCCCAGTAGAAATCTTCCCCGTAAAATTCTTCCCCATGGAACGCTTTCCCGTAAAATTCATCCCGGTAGAATTGTTCCCGGTAAAATTCTTTCCCGTAGAATTCTTCCTCGTAGAGTTTTTCCCAGTAGAAGTTTTGTCTGGTGAGTTTTGGTGTGGTGAGTTTTGGTGAGGTGAGTTTTGGTGCGGTGAGTTTTAGTGTGGTGAGTTTTAGTGTGGTGAGTTTTGAGGGTGAGTTTTAGTGTGGTGAGTTTTAGTGTGGTGAATTTTAGTGTGGTGAGTTTTAGTGTGGTGAATTTTATTGTGGTGAGTTTTAGTGTGATGAATTTTACTGTGGTGAATTATAGTGTGGTGAGTTTTAGTGTGAGTGAATTTTAGTGTGGTCAATTTTATTGTGGTGAGTCTGTTTTTCAGTTTCTTTTCTTTTTTTGTTTTTCCTTTAGTTTGGATTGTAGTTTTATGTGATTGGTTTTGTTTTTGTATTTTTGCTTTTGTTTTGTTTCGTGCTTTTGCTTTAGTGTTTTTGCTTTTAAATATATTTTTTTGTATTTGATTTTTTTGTTTCATGTTCGTAGCTAGTGAAAGTGTCGAGTTATATCGTATGAAAAGTTTAGTTTGTATGGGAGGTGCCACGCCTCTTTATATATATATATATATATATATATATATATATATATATATATATATATATATATATATATATATATATATATATATATATATATTAATTTATTTTTACCTATTTACAGATTTGCGAATTGACATCGATTTAAAGAAGGCAGCGTTCATACAACGCCAGTCCTGCTGCGGTGATGCGGCTTCATGCCGATATTTGGGCGATTGCCCTGAAGAACAAAAAAAAAAGCTGGAACGACAAATAAAAATGCATTTAATATATTTTATGTATATATTTATTTATTTTTACCTATTTACAGACATACATTTGGCTTACCTTACAATTAATTTTTTTTTTCGTATTTTTTCACCACATCGTAATTGTCGTGAATGAAAAGTACCTTTTTCACTGTTAAAGGGTGAAGTGAAGAGCGCTTTGCTGTCAATAGTGATCCAGCGCTTGAAAAGGCCTCTTCTGAAGATGCGCTGGATGCTAGTATGCTTAGGAGCAACCGAGCGAGTTTCGCCACTCTGGGAAATTCCTATGTAAATGTTTTAAAATTTATGACTACATAATTAATTTTATAGTATGTACTTTTTCGTTGGCCTTCCACCAAGCAAAGACTTCCGCCTTCTCTTCTATATTATCGAAGTATCTCGCAACTTCTCTTTTCAGACCATCATGCTCTGCTATAGTTGTTGACGCCACAAATTCCAAAATTTCCTTTCGTGTTGATGACATCGGTTCATCAATTTTTGGCCTTTTCGCCGCTGAAGAAGTGCTCGGTTCGTCATGTGTGCCGTCCAATTTATTTACTTCCAAATAAATAAGTTGGTGTTTGTCGATTGGATCGAAAGCGTCGCTGATCAAATCGGCCTCCAATCCAATGCTGTTGTCGGCTGGTATTTTTTTAATATACTTTTCCAGACGGGGCCAGTTTTTGAAGGACGGGTCCATTAACGACGCTAGAACATGCAATTTCTTTATTATGAATCTTTTAGGAAACTGCATCGCCGTGTAATGGTAAATTTTTATTGTCTCATCAAAACTGGCGGTTGCGCAATTTAGCTCAACGGATTCCAAATTTTTTTTCAAGGAACACGATGTTTAAATTTATGGTTGGAAAATTTCGTCCCTGTAGATACTTCGTAGCACCTTCAAAAACTTTTAGAAATTTTGAAAATTCTTCGATAAGAGATTTCTCCATTGTATTCAGGGTATGTTCGTATTTCTCCATATCGATTAATAACACATTGACAGCTCTCATGTTCTTTAAGAAACTAGTGTACATATGACACAAGGTATTCCACCTTGTGTCATTGCTGTTTTTAATAGATCCCATCTTCGTTAGTGTTATGGTTTCCAAGTCTTCCACGGAGCGATGATATTGCTGGTCGGCAGCAACTTCGTTATCCACGTTAATCGCCTCCGAAAGTGCGCGAAAGATTTCTTCATCTTCAAACGTTTTTTGGACGTTTTGTAAATGTTCGCTGCTGTAGGATAGTATTTTATATATTTTTTTTAGTTTTTGTGTTACGTCCAGAAACACCTTAAAATCCTTGTTTTCTAAGATATCATGTGTGATAAACCTGTGAAGGCTATGTACACAGTACCCCACTCTTCGAAAATGTGCATCCTTCATTGCCGCAACTATATTGCTTCCACCATCACTCACAATTGTTATTTCTTTATTTTGTAAGCCAAAATGTTCGAGTGTGGCTTTAATATTTGCGGCAATAGTGATCCTGTTGTGAGGATGGGGGAACTGCTCAGTTTTCAAAGATACACAAATTGACTCAAAGTTTTGGCAAAAGTGCGCCCGAACATTTATATATCCTATGCGCTTATAGGAATCGGTCCACATATCCAACACGATGGCAATACTAGGTGGACTAGTTTTAAACAACTCCTGTACTGTCGATTCATACACTTTGTATACGTCGTCCAGTGCACTTCGTGAAAGTGTGGTCGCTGTTGGCATTTCCAACCCAGGCTTTAAGTGTTGTATATATTCCTGGAAGCCTGGTTGCTCCACAATATGAAAGGGGCGCAAGTCTCTGCAGCACATCTGTAACAAAAGACGCGCGTTTGCAAATTTTTGGGTTGCTTGCCTACTCAACGCGTTCGAACTTCCTGTCAGCAAAGTTTTTGTTTTGCGGACAGATTTCTCCGATGTTTTGGACACAATATCTTTTAAATGTATTACATTTAAATGATTTAACATATTTGTTGTAGAAGTTGTTTTCGCGAAGCTGTTCAAAATAAATTTTAAATTAGAATCTTAATATAAGATTCACAAAAGAATTCCTGGGAGGGGAATCAATTTTGAAATTATTTTCGAGATACCGAGAACAAAAAGTGGTTAACTATCTAATAGTTTTGGTACGTAGTTCATTAAAAATATGACAATTTAAAATAAAGTGTCAACATTTTTATTTTTTTAAACAGTCGAATTTCGTTGCATGGATAACGATGTTGTAAAGTAAGATGAAATAATAAATATAATAGCGTGAAGCTGACAAATAATAAAATTATATTTCCAGTGATACATTCTAAACTAAAATTAAATAAAAACGGGTCACGAACCACTGAAGGCCATCTTATACATCGGGTGCTGCGAGTATATGGAGAACAACGATATATGTGATATATGACCGTTACGGTCGGTTCGCAGGGATACATCAATTATAGGATGAAGTTTGATGGTGGTGGCTTTGCGAATGATAAACGCGTTTATAGTTTTTCGTTTTTCTTAAAGAGAACTCGGAAAAAAATGTACTTGCTGCTAGCTGTGGTTGGTTATCTTTCTACCAAAATTTTTGCAAGATTGGCCAAAGGGGCTTGGCATATCCCATATAACCAAACTTTTAAAAATGCACAACTTTAAAAAATCCTCACACTTACTAAGATTACAAAGGAATTTATTTACCAAAAGGATATATTTAAAAATTCTAATCGGCATGTAAGTTATTGGTGGGATTGAAAAGGACAGTTGCTGGGAATGTCTGTGAATATATGTAAAGTATTTTTCTTACCCTTTTAGCACGAGGGGTGCTCCCTCAAAACACAATTTACACATGTAAATATTTTGAAGTAAAATCTTCTTTTCGCACATTAGAATTCCGAAGTAGTGCCACACTTGCGATCCTGTGGCAGTCTTATTTGTTAATGCAATAGTGTTTTTTTTTCGGAAGTCCTCTTTTTTCCTCAACAGATCTTCGTAATAATTTGTGTCTTTTTGTGGTTCGGAAACCTCCACTTCATCGTCAGACGAAGAGCTAACGATTTCATTACTTGGAGTAAAGAATGAAGTAATTTTTTTAGACATTTTATTTTATTTTAATTTTTCAACACGCAAATATTATATGTTATGTTATAAACATTATCTGAAATACTCCATTAGTAGCATTGGCTGCATTCAGCGACCTGTTGTTGAGCATTTTGATCTTGTATGGCATGATGTCCTCAACATGTTTAGTGAGCGGTCGCCATTTTATCCAGCTAGAATTATTTAATCTACATTTGAGCTGCCTTTGTTTTCGATGACATTCGATGACTTTTTAACTCAAATATTTATAAACAAAAATGGAATTTAGATGTGAAATATGTTTTCAATCAATTATAGAGTTGTATGTCCTTAATAAAATAATAATAATAAATTATTTTGTAAATTGAGGTAGCGGTGCATTCATTAAAAGTGAACGATTAGTTAACGAGCTGTCTCGCAGGAAAAAAAAATTATGAAAAAAATGTACGAAAAAAACTGAAAATATACTGCCCAAGAAACAATACGTACCGTATACGTGTCGTTAACGGTACAGCATATACGGAATCAGATTCCGTAAACGTACCGTATTACGGAGTCGTATACGGTACAGAGAACGGATAAAACGTGACATCGAAAACGGTGTTCGAAACCGTTTTTCATACAGTATGGCGCACCGTTAACGTACCGTATTTTCAAAATAAAACGGATTGAGCTCCGTAGTCGACGTTATGTTTCTGTGCCGTATGCGGTCCGCATATTTTTTCTATAAATACGGAATATCTTATTTTTTCATATATTTACTTTAAATTAACTTAAAAGTTTTAATTTATTTAGAATAAATACAGTCAATTAATTTTTACTATATAATTATCTGCATATAAAATTCTGGATTTGTTATAAACTAAAATTACAACATTAAAAATATTAAAGATATATGTTTGTATACAATTACGTAAAATAATTAATATTAATGAATATATTTAAAAACGTGTCCTTTAAATTACTGCATTAACATCTGCATCTTTGAATTTCTGGATTTAAACATCTGTAAATAAATAAACAAATTTAACAAGTTTTTTATTATTAACTTATTATTCTGAAGAAATTCCTAACCAATGTAATTGAATAATTCAACTATTAGTTTAAGTGTTCCACAAATTATATTTCAAAATTTCCCTTTTTCTACAGAAAATTAAAAATACCACAAATGGAACATTTTGTATATAACTGGCAACTATTCCACAAATAGAAAAATGTCCTACGGAGTGGCAACTATGGTTTCAAGTGTCAATTTTACTTACGTTTGATAATTTTTTAAAATAATTTTTTAAAATTGATGAAAACTGTCGGAGACAGCGACTAACAAACGCAATTCTTGAGCAGCAGCATGTCGCCGAATTATTTTGAAGAAGCATTAGGAGTTGTGAAACCCGCCAGGTTCTGGCTGATCGAACGCTTTCCGAATTTTCTTAGGTCATCCGAATAGTTGCAAACGACGAAAGAAATGCATTTCAGCTTTAACATGTCCAATACAGCAGTTCGCGACAATGTCTGTTTTTTTCATTAATTACCTAAATAGATTTTATTATCATTATATATTTTATTAGTTGTATGTGTATTCAACTTACATAATTTATTTTGATTCACATGCAGATCTGCTCACTGCTACTAAATACACGAACTAAAAATTTAAAAAAACAACGGAGTGAAAACGGAATAAAATCGGTGTATGGTGTCCGTACATAACGGAGTACACACGACATAAAAACGGTGTACCCCGTAGTATACGGAGTTTAAACGTATACGTCACTACGGAGTGAAAACGGTATGTTCGAATTACGCACTATAAACGGCATTTAAACGGAGTGGAGTTATTTGGCATGCCGTAAATTTTTCGTTTTCATTCAAGTATCGACGGATCCGTCTTGTACGTACCGTAAACGTACCGTTACAGACGGAATTGTGATTCCGTTTATTTACGGAGCTCAGTTAAAATGTTTCTTGGGTGATTATTTAATTGTATTCACACATTTTGTTATTGAAAATATGAAAAGGAATAAATTTAATATCACATGAATATAATTAAATGATTAATTGTATTTAAAATTCACATTTCTGAAAATGCAAATCTGGAATTTGGGCTTTTTCTTGTGTTTTCATTTCGTTTGTTGTTTATATTTTCGCAACGCCATGTGAAGTATTTGTTGGGCGTATCAAGGAATAGATATATAGCCGCTGATGAATTCGAAATTCTAAATAAATGTCCTAAATATAAAAATAACATAAATATGGCCTAAATATATTTAACCCAATTAAAAATAATAACAATGTAAAACAAACTTTAATTGGTATTACAAAAAATTTAATAATTTTTTAAACAAAAAATAAGTGTGAAACGAAATATATTTTTAGTTGATGTTACTAATTATTTAATTATAAGTGAATTCTCGATAAAACATTTTATATATAACAACTTTATATCAATATAACAAAGAAAATTGTTAAATTTTCAATAATTAACGAATTCTCATTACGAATATTGAATTCAATACAATTAAAAGTAACATCGGCTGAGTTTCAATTAAAAATTAATTGCATTGATTAACATTTTTGTTATATGTACAGTTTTTTTTTTCTGTGTACTTTCATCGTTCATGTAGGTTGTATTTTAAAGGAGTTTCGGTAAGACATGTATATCGAGTAGTAAATGTAAATACTACTTTACTAAAGAACAGATTACATAAAGAAACCGACAAAAATTGGTTCGTAATAATTTATTATATTTATTACAATTTCTTAAAAACAACAAAAACTTAAATATAAAAAAGTTCAATTTTTAAGCCCAAATTACATTGTATCTTCTGTGAGTCTTACAGTAATATTCATATAAAAATATTAGTTTTTTGAAAAAATGCAACCCTAGGAAATACAGTGAGACTCACAGAAAATAAAATGTAAATCGGGCATTATTGTACAAAATTGTCGGCTCAGTCGAAAAAATTCACGGCGGCGGCGGCTTGAAAAAATTCTCGGCGGCGGCTGGCAGCCGGCTGGGAGCCGCTCGGCTAAGAGCTCTGGACACCACACGACTCTGCATCCATTTAGCAGAAATGAATTGAAGCAATTCACGCGGCCACTGACCTATTGTGGCCCCCGATTAAGCAACTAATTAGACCCATATTTTGAGCCAAAAAGAATTATGTCGATGTGGCTAACTTAGCCTGCTGTATCGCATGTTCTTGGCTGACCCACAGTATAGTATTTATGCTGGACCCTAAAATTTGTACCTAGAGACCCTTTGTTTTGCAGTTTATGCGAGACGGGCGGAATGTTTCCCTAGAACGTAAACACAATGTGTGTGAAAACGCCCGCCAGACGCATTCATTGTCGCGATACTCGCTGCATAGAGTTTTGACGTTCAACAGTGCAAGAAGGTAACTCGTTACGTTTTAATATGATCGAACGCATGCACGCATCGACGCGGCAAGTTTAAAGTTTTGAATATAAACATAAAATAAACTCACCCGTCACCACAACATTAAACACATATAAAAATCCGTCAACGCGACAATCGGTCCGCGACACTTAATATAAACAATTAACATAAAAACCCAACTATCAACAATCAACACAAATCACAACAACAATAACAAGGAGAAACACAACCAACTTCAACAGAAGAACATCACGTCATCCACCACTCGGACAATCAGATACAGATTTTTGTTATATGTAAATCCACCCAATTACCAACCCGAACACATATATCCCACGACTAATAGAAAACAAAATATTTAAAGCACCAATAAAACAAGAGAATACAGCGTTCGCTCACAAATTAATATAATAATATAGTTTGGCGCTACAGTCCTGTAAATAACTTCGGCCGAGCTCTCACCATTTTGAGCTGTGCGTGTTATATTTGTACTCAAAGTGGTGGGACCTACAGTTTATTGCCGAATCCGAACGGCGGGTGAGAGCTTTTCATAGGCAATGTTTTACTCTCGTAGGTTTGCCATTTACTGCCGAGAGGTAGCGCGGTATAGAAACCGGGGACCTTTCGGCTTGCAGTCCAACGCACTAACCACTTAGCTACCGCGGCTCACAAATTAAACCATACATTAAACACGATATTGTCAAAACTGATCGGAAAGTTTACTTAAGCTCTGCCAAAATTGTCAAGTGGATATAATCAAGAAACTTTTAAAACTGTCTTTTTTTATATTAATATTAATTGTGAAATACATAAACATAAGCAAACAGAAATATTCCGCTCATAATTCAGTTCAATTTTCAAGAAAAATTAAATAAATTAAATTTTGTTATCAACTTTTAAACTTTTGTACGTTGTGTGCTATTGAAATCGCTCCTAACTTAAGTGAGCATTAGTGAACGAAACTTGAGGAAGCTGAGCCAAGAAATCATTATAGGCATCAACATTCAAGTTTAGTGTTTTCGTACAATTACGTTCGGCTACTTAAGCTAACGTAAGCGCAATATAGTTAACGCAAAATAATTAACGCTTAGAGATCCAATAGACAAAAAACATCACGTAGTATACGAAATAGGATGTAATGGAAACGCGTACGAATTTGAATAGGAACAACAGAGAGAGTATTAGAAACTAGAATTACCGAGCAACAAGCAGACATAAAGAAGAATAAAATGACAACAACATTGGATCAACATATAGCAGAGAGCAGACACACAGCTGATTTCGACAACATCAAAATACTAGACAAAGAGAAAAGAGCAAATACAAGATATACACTGGAGAGCCTACGCTTACAAAAAAACTGGAGAAAATGATGTACACCAAAGAAGACAAAGATAATATAAACTCAATATATTCATCAGCTTTGAAAAAGTTCACAAAAGTAGTCTATGTTTAGTGTTGTTAATCCATTAGACGATTAACAACACTAAACACATAATGACGTAAAATTTAAATTTGTTTTAAAATTAATGTTATTATTTGCCTAAATGTACACCCAATAAAAATTACTATAAAAATAATAGTTTTTTACTATTAAAAATAGTTAATTGGATAAATTATTATTTTAATCGGAAAATACCATTTAATTCTAGAAAATACCATGACATTTTAATGGGATTTGAGGTAATTTTTTGCTGGGTATAATATATAAACTAAGTAAGTGTGAAAAATGTTAAAAAAAAAATTTTTTTTTCACAGATTAACCAAAACTCAGGGGATGCCCCCTATTTATGCAAAGCACAGTGTTGATCGTAGGATAGGATTAGGGTTAGAGGAAGGGAAGAAAGATGAGGTGGTGTCGGTGGATATTTGTTTTGAATTTGCCAATATCAAAAATGACGGGAAAAACAGACGCAGGGAGATTGTATTCCATCTTAGGCCGAATATAGGTAGTGTAGAGAGTGCGTAAGTCAGCAGGAGTGAAGTATGTCTTACACCGTTTCAGAAAACCGAGGCACTTGGCCGCTTCTTTCGACACATCAAATATGTGGTCATTCCAACGGAGATCACATTGAATTGATATGCCCAGAACGTCAAGAGCAGCTGACTGCGCAATATCTACAGCACCCATATTGAGGGGAGGGAGGAGTGAATTCATTCTTTTGTGAGATAACAGACAACATTGGGTCTTGCTTGCATTAAAATCAACTCTATTTGCAAGACCCCACTCGGAAATTGATTTAAGGTCATTGTTGAGTGTGTCATTCATAGTGCGTCTTTTACTCTCAATCTCCAAAGAGTTTGGGCGCTTGTTAAACGAATATGAATGACAAATGTTACTGTCATCTGCAAAGGAATGAATTGGGTTCTGCGTCAATGACAGAAGGTCTTTGATAAATACGAGAAATAGGGACGGGGATAGGACGGAACCCTGCGGAACTCCAGAATTGATGAAATGTTGTTCCGAAAAAAACTCCATCAATCGCAACTCGTATTGAACGACCCTGGAGAAAACTCGATATCCATCGAGTAAAAGATTCACCGACACCATATGCAATTAATTTTGAGACGAGGGCTTTATGCCACACTCGATCAAAAGCCTTGGAAATATCCAGAGCAACAACCTTACTTTCCCCGAAAAGGTGAACACAATTATTCCACTTTTCAGAGAGGATCGCCATCAAGTCACCTGTGGATCTGGTCCTACGGAAACCATATTGTCGGTCACTAAGTAATTCGTTTCGTTCTAGATAGTTCACAAAGTGGAAGTTAATTACGCTTTACATTACCTTGGAGAGCGCAGAGTATATTGCAATGGGTCGGTAATTGGCAGGGTTCGTAGCCTCGCTCTTTTTCGGAACTGGCTGGACATTGGCAACCTTCCAACAAGATGGAAAAACTCTTGTCGTGTAGGAGATGTTGAAAAGGTTACGCAACGAACAGCCCACCGTTGACGCGTACTTCTTCAACACATGGGCAGATATGCCATCTGGCCCAGAGGCTTTGTTAATGTTGAGGTTTGCTAAAACCTTTTTAACTGCCCGAGTTCGAAAATGAATCTCCGGCATTGCAGAAGAAATAAAATCGACATCGGGCAGTGGTTGATTGGTATCTGGGAGCGTTGAATTATTAGCAAATAATTCTGCCAAGAGATTAGCTTTATCAACTGGGTCAGTGAAGGTCTGGCCATTCATAATAAGAGTTAGAGTAGACGATGTCGTCTGATTCTTCACTCATTTTACGAATGACCAAACATTTTTACTACCTCTATGGTAGAGTAGGACCTTTTTATGCGCGTTTTGTTCGTGATGAAACTTTTCGCGCGAGATCACGGCATTACAGCGATTCCTAGCCTTATTCGAAGTCTTTCTGTGTCAGCATTCTTGTTAGAACGCCAATTTTGAAAGGTTTCCTCTTTCGACCTAACTGCAATCCTGCAAATCTTATTAAACCATGAGTGGTCCTTGGGTTTAATGCTAATTTTTTTAGAAGGTATGAAGGACCGCATACCTAATAAAATACTATTTTGTATCATTAAAGCCGCGGCATTTATGTCTCTGTCTGCGAAACACAATTTCCAATTAAAGTTGCGAAAAAAATCATTTAACGCAACCCAATTTGCTTTTTCGTAAAGCCATACAGTCCTCTTCGGGGCTTTAATCGAAGAGGCGCGTAGACTAGAATATGAAAACTCAGCGGAAACAGTACAGTTGTCGGAGTTACCAAGAGGTGCAAGGACTTTCACATCATATTTTTCATGATGTGAAGTCAGAAAAAGGTCTAGGACTTTTGGGCTTTGCCCACCGACGCGTGGGAGGTACGTCGGTTCCTTCACCAATTGAGTGAGTTCTGCAAACAGCTCAGCATAACAACCCTCCTGTGTTCGAAGACCCGAGTGGCTCAACCAAGTGGCATTGTGCACATTAAAATCGCCGGCAACAACAATTTCACTGCCTGGAAATTGCTCCAATATATTTGAGATCGAATCAGATAAGGCATCCAGCTTATTACAGGTGGAAACTCTATCTAGATTCAAACTCCTATAAAGAAAGCACAAGTGCATGATGTGTGTGTGGATTTTGAATTTAACCCAAATTGTATTAAATTCGCTATCCGACACACTATGTTGTTGCTGCAGTTGATACACAACGTCACTCCGAATAAAAAGAGCGAGACCCCTATGGGCAGAAAATAATGGCACTAAGTGATACCCAGTTATTTGAAAATCCAGTGGATCTGCATCCTCACTAACCTGGGTCTCACCAAGTGCCATTATTTGAGGCCTATTGACGGACACATACGCATATATTGAGAAGAAATTCTTCTCAGCCCACGTATGTTGCAAAAATCTATGCGAAATTTTTGCGACATTTTTCCTACTGGGCAACTTCAAAACAGACATACATACTACCAACGCGCAGCAGTTGATACAAACAAATGAGAGCGTAAGCCAAGCCGTGGTGAGTGTTAGGCCTTCACCACAGCATAGATCACGCACTCAGTGCCTCAACTTTGAGCGCTAGTAGCGAGGAGTAGGATGAGGGAGGGAAGGGATACCAAACAAACCATAGAAAAGCCCTCTGCGTTGACAAAACAAAACGTTGAGTGCAGCAACTCAGCAGGCAGCGCGAAACCGGTTCTATTGTGTTGTTGTTGTTTGTTATTTTATAGTTCTATTTAATTGGTTGGTTATTTTATGTTGGTCGGGCACACTAAACACAATTTTACGGGACAATTAGACTTAACAGCGACGGACGGAACGCATTTAAGAGACATGAAGACGACACGTCCGTCCCTCATGGCAGCATTGACACAACTGACATGGCAGCATTGACACAACTGAAAATGCTCTGCTAACAAACGCCGGATTCTCATTTGCTTGGTCTAATCTCGTGGAAAAATATGAAAATAAGCGGATGCAAATAAATTCGACTGCATTATGACACTTCAAAATTTGAAAATTGACACAAATATCTGGGTTCCAATCCTGGTAAATATGTGCTCGACCCATCTCCCCAAGAACACCTTAGAGAACTCTGAGAAATCTCTAACGGACATCTCAGTTGTTCCATCATGGACAACTTTGAACGTGTTTATGACTTGAATTATAGGACACTCAAAGCTGTTGACGATATGAAGCCATCGACTACAAGTCACAGCCGAGATGTTTCTCGACCCGAATCATGGGTCGAAAATGTGAATACATATCACATGGATGTTTCTCAGATCTTTTGCGCATTTAGACCAACAAATAATAAAGATCAAAGATCCACATTTGCAAAGCCAACCCAATGGGAATTTGAAGAGGATCTTTGTCCATTATGCAAAGCCCATCTCTCGAATCTTTCACTCTCCTCGAGTGAAAGATTCGATGTCGTGAGAAAAGTAGGATTGTGTTACAATTGCTTAGCAATTACTCACGGCATTAAAAATTTTAGAAGTGAGTGTAAGTGTCAGACATGTGGAAAAAGGCATTATTCATTTTTACATTTGAACTCAAACCCGGAGTCAGAATTAAATACACGACCCAATACAAGTGCAGCTGCTATGACCCAAGCATTTATGACTCAAATACAGTTCACTGACCCAAGACCCACAGAAGGAAATAAGGGAAAGCCACGTACCGCTGGCAAGAAAATGATTCTTAGCACATCAATAGTCTACGTTGAACACAGAGGAAAGCGTTGTCTGATTGATCCAGGATCTGAAGCCACATTTGCGACAGAAGAATTGAGTAAGTGGATAGAGCTTCCAACCGGTGCAGTTAATGCCAAAGTGAGCGGTCTTAATCAAACGATTTCTGCACACCCAGCAGAATCTTGTGAGTTGACACTGAGTTCTCCAATTGACCCAAACATTAAAGTTCAAACGCATGCACCTGTATTCAAGATATAACGAATGATTTCCTAACCTATGCAATCGACCCGACCCATTGCAGTCATTTGGCTAGCCTTAATCTGTCCGACCCAGAGTTCTACAAGACCCGACCCGTTGATACGATAATTGGTTGCGATATATATCCGAATATAATCCGAAGTGGTGTCCTACACATTGTGTTGGAATCATTGTTAGCGCAGAAGACTCAATTTAGATAGATTGTTCTGGACCCATTCGTGAAGGCAGACCCACACCCAACAATATTGTGTCAATGTACAACAAGGTACAACTTGCTGTGACCCAACCCTCCAACACCATTACCCGAGAAAATAATTGCAGTGAAGACAATCGTGCTGAATTCCAAAATGAGAAGATGTCAGGCCTAACGAACATACAAGATTTTGACCCATCTCCACCCGCCCTTATTGTCATGAACGACAGTATAGGGTCTCGACCCGTCCAATGGCATGCGAACTTTGCCATCAGGACCATCGCTTACCGTCTTGCTTCAGGTTCAAAGGGAAGAACCTGTATGAGAAATATAACGTAGTGAAGTATTTCCACTAATGCGTGAATTGCTTGGGCCGATATCACAGCACAGAAAAACGCACCAGCAATAACACATGTGTCGTTATGAGAGACACCACACGGCTCTGCATCCATTTAGCAGAAATGAATTGAAGCAATTCACGCGGCCACTGACCTATTGTGGCCCCCGATTAAGCAACTAATTAGACCCATATTTTGAGCCAAAAAGAATTATGTCGATGTGGCTAACTTAGCCTGCTGTATCGCATGTTCTTGGCTGACCCACAGTATAGTATTTATGCTGGACCATAAAATTTGTACCTAGAGACCCTTTGTTTTTCAGTTTCTGCAAGGCGGGCAGAACGTTTACCTAGAACGTAAACACAATTTGTGTTAACACGCCCGCCAGACCCATTCATTGCCGCGATACTCGCTGCATAGAGTTTTGACGTTCAACAGTGCAAGAAGGTAATTCGTTACGTTTTAATATGATCGAACGCATGCACGCATCGACGCGGCAAGTTTAAAGTTTTGAATATAAACATAAAATAAACTCACCCGTCACATTAAAGACATGTAAAAACCTGTCAACGCGACATTCGGTCCGCGACACTTAATATAAACAAATAACATAAAAACCCAACTATCAACAATTAACACAAATCACAGCAACAATAACAAGGAGAAACACAACCCACTTCAACAGAAGAACATCACGTCATCCACCACTCGGACAATCAGATACAGATTTTTGTTATATGTAAATCCGCCCAATTACCAACCCGAACACATATATCCCACGACTAATAGAAAACAAAATATTTAAAGCACCAATTAAACAAGAGAATACAGCGTTCGCTCACAAATTAAACCATACATTAAACACGATCGGAAAGTTTACTTAAGCTCTGCCAAAATTGTCAAGTGGATATAATCAAGAAACTTTTAAAACTGTCATTTTTTATATTAATATTAATTGTGAAATACATAAACATAAGCAAACAGAAATATTCCGCTCATAATTCAGTTCAATTTTCAAGAAAAATTAAATAAATTAAATTTTGTTATCAACTTTTATATTTTTGTACGCTGTGTGCTATTGAAATCGCTCCTAACTTAAGTGAGCATTAGTGAACGAAACTTGAGGAAGCTGAGCCAAGAAATCATTATAGGCATCAACATTCAAGTTTAGTGTTTTCGTACAATTACGTTTGGCTACTTAAGCTAACGTAAGCGCAATATAGTTAACGCAAAATAATTAACGCTTAGAGATCCAATAGACAAAAACATCACGTAGTATACGAAATAGGATGTAATGGAAACGCGTACGAATTTGAATAGGAACAACAGAGAGAGTATTAGAAACTAGAATTACCGAGCAACAAGCAGACATAAAGAAGAATAAAATGACAACAACATTGGATCAACATATAGCAGAGAGCAGACACACAGCTGATTTCGACAACATCAAAATACTAGACAAAGAGAAAAGAGCAAATACAAGATATACACTGGAGAGCCTACGCTTACAAAAAAACTGGAGAAAATGATGTACACCAAAGATGACAAAGATAATATAAACTCAATATATTCATCAGCTTTGAAAAAGTTCACAAAAGTAGTCTATGTTTAGTGTTGTTAATCCATTAGACGATTAACAACACTAAACACATAATGACGTAAAATTTAAATTTGTTTTAAAATTAATGTTATTATTTGCCTAAATGTACACCCAATAAAAATTACTATAAAAATAATAGTTTTTTACTATTAAAAATAGTCAATTGGATAAATTATTATTTTAATCGGAAAATACCATTTAATTCTAGAAAATACCATGACATTTTAATGGGATTTGAGGTAATTTTTTGCTGGGTGTAATATATAAACCAAGTAAGTGTGAAAAATGTTAAATTTTTTTTTTCACAGATTAACCAAAACTCAGGGGATGCCCCCTATTTATGCAAAGCACAGTGTTGATCGTAGGAAAGGATTAGGGTTAGAGGAAAGCAAGAAAGATGAGGTGGTGTCGGTGGATATTTGTTTTGAATTTGCCAATATCAAAAATGACGGGAAAAACAGACGCAGGGAGATTGTTCCACAAACGAATCGTGCGACTGAAGAACGAATTCTCTCTATAATGCGTGGTTCTGTTGAGAGCCGAGTGGACTACGAAGGGGTGGGCTTGGTTTGATGCCCGAATAGAACGAGAGAACACACGACCTGGTGGAATTAGGCCATGTATCTCCCTCGAACACTTACCATTGTAATACCTATAAAACAGGCTTACACACCCAACGGTCCTTCGGTGCTCAAGAGAGCCAATAGAGGATGAAATATTTTCATCCCCTATTAAATATATTGCACGTTGTTGGATTCGGTCCAGGAACTCCAAAGAAGATTTAGAAGCCCCTGCCCATATGTGCGAGTTGTATTCCATCTTAGAATATAGGTAGTGTAGAGAGTGCGTAAGTCAGCAGGAGTGAAGTATGTCTTACACCGTTTCAGAAAACCGAGGCACTTGGCCGCTTCTTTCGACACATCAAATATGTGGTCATTCCAACGGAGATCACATTGAATTGATATGCACAGAACGTCAAGAGCAGCTGACTGCGCAATATCTACAGCACCCATATTGAGGGGAGGGAGGAGTGAATTCATTCTTTTGTGAGATAACAGACAACATTGGGTCTTGCTTGCATTAAAATCAACTCTATTTGCAAGACCCCACTCGGAGATTGATTTAAGGTCATTGTTGAGTGTGTCATTCATAGTGCGTCTTTTACTCTCAATCTCCAAAGAGTTTGGGCGCTTGTTGAACGAATATGAATGACAAATGTTACTGTCATCTGCAAAGGAATGAATTGGGTTCTGGGTCAATGACAGAAGGTCTTTGATAAATACGAGAAATAGGGATGGGGATAGGACGGAACCCTGCGGAACTCCAGAATTGATGAAATGTTGTTCCGAAAAAACTCCATCAATCGCAACTCGTATTGAACGACCCTGGAGAAAACTCGATATCCATCGAGTAAAAGATTCACCGACACCATATGCAATTAATTTTGAGACGAGGGCTTTATGCCACACTCGATCAAAAGCCTTGGAAATATCCAGAGCAACAACCTTACTTTCCCCGAAAAGGTGAACACAATTATTCCACTTTTCAGAGAGGATCGCCATCAAGTCACCTGTGGATCTGGTCCTACGGAAACCATATTGTCGGTCACTAAGTAATTCGTTTCGTTCTAGATAGTTCACAAAGTGGAAGTTAATTACGCTTTACATTACCTTGGAGAGCGCAGAGCATATTGCAATGGGTCGGTAATTGGCAGGGTTCGTAGCCTCGCTCTTTTTCGGAACTGGCTGGACATTGGCAACCTTCCAACAAGATGGAAAAACTCCTGTCGTGTAGGAGATGTTGAAAAGGTTACGCAACGAACAGCCCACCGTTGACGCGTACTTCTTCAACACATGGGCAGATATGCCATCTGGCCCAGAGGCTTTGTTAATGTTGAGGTTTGCTAAAACCTTTTTAACTGCCCGAGTTCGAAAATGAATCTCCGGCATTGCAGAAGAAATAAAATCGACATCGGGCAGTGGTTGATTGGTATCTGGGAGCGTTGAATTATTAGCAAATAATTCTGCCAAAAGATTAGCTTTATCAACTGGGTCAGTGAAGGTCTGGCCATTCATAATAAGAGTTAGAGTAGACGATGTCTCTGTCTGTCTGCGAAACACAATTTCTAATTAAAGTTGCGAAAAAAATCATTTAACGCAACCCAATTTGCTTTTTCGTAAAGCCATACAGTCCTCTTCGGGGCTTTAATCGAAGAAGCGCGTAAACTAAAATATGAAAACTCAGCGGAAACAGTACAGTGGTCGGAGTCACCAAAAGGTGCAAGGACTTTCACATCATATTTTTCATGATGTGAAGTCAGAAAACGGTCTAGGACTTCACCAATTGAGTGAGTTCTGCAAACAGCTCAGCATAACAACCCTCCTGTGTTCGAAGACCCGAGTGGCTCAACCAAATGGCATTGTGCACATTAAAATCGCCGGCAACAACAATTTCACTGCCTGGAAATTGCTCCAATATATTTGAGATCGAATCAGATAAGGCATCCAACTTATTACAGGTGGAAACTCTATCTAGATTCAGACTCCTATAAAGAAAGCACAAGTGCATGATGTGTGTTTGGATTTTGAATTTAACCCAAATTGTATTAAATTCGCTATCCGACACACTATGTTGTTGCTGCAGTTGATACACAACGTCACTCCGAATAAAAAGAGCGAGACCCCTATGGGCAGAAAATAATGGCACTAAGTGATACCCAGTTATTTGAAAATCCAGTGGATCTGCATCCTCACTAACCAGGGTCTCACCAAGTGCCATTATTTGTGGCCTATTGACGGACACATACGCATATATAGAGAAGAAATTCATCTCAGCCCACGTATGTTGCAAAAATCTATGCGAAATTTTTGCGACATTTTTCCTACTGGGCAACTTCAAAACAGACATACATACTACCAACGCGCAGCAGTTGATACAAACAAATGAGAGCGTAAGTCAAGCCGTGGTGAGTATTAGGCCTTCACCACAGCATAGATCACGCACTCAGTGCCTCAACTTTGAGCGCTAGTAGCGAGGAGTAGGATGAGGGAGGGAAGGGATACCAAACAAACCTGTGCAAGTGCAGCAAAGAGCATAGAAAAGCCCTTTGCGTTGGCAATTGCAAAAAAAAAACGTTGAGTGCAGCAACTCAGCAGGCAGCGCGAAACCGGTTCTATTCTGTTGTTGTTTGTTATTTTATAGTTCTATTTAATTGGTTGGTTATTTTATGTTGGTCGGGCACACTAAACACAATTTTACGGGACAATTCGACTTAACAGCGACGGACGGAACACATTAAAGAGACGTGAAGACGACACGTCCGTCCCTCATGGCAGCATTGACATAACTGACATGGCAGCATTGACACAACTGAAAATGCTCTGCTAACAAACGCCGGATTCTCATTTGCTTGGTCTAATCTCGTGGAACAATATGAAAATAAGCGGATGCAAATAAATTCGACTGCATTATGATACTTCAAAATTTGCTAATTGACACAAATATCTGGGTTCCAATCCTGGTATATTTGTGCTCGACCCATCTCCCCAAGAACACCTTAGAGAACTTTGAGAAATCTCTAACGGACATTTCAGTTGTTCCATCATGGCCAACTTTGAACGTGTTTATGACCCGAAGATATAGGACACTCACTGTTGACGATATGAAGCCATCGACTACAAGTCACAGCCGAGATGGTTCTCGACCCGAATCATGGGGAAAAAATGTGAATACATATCACATGGATGTTTCTCAGATCTTTTGCGCATTTAGACCAACAAATAATAAAGATCAAAGATCCACATTTGCAAAGCCAACCCAATGGGAATTTGAAGAGGATCTTTGCCCAATATGCAAAGCCCATCTCTCGAATCTTTCACTCTCCTCGAGTGAAAAATTCGATGTCGTGAGAAAAGTAGGATTGTGCTACAATTGCTTAGAAATCACTCACGGCATTAAAAATTTTAGAAGTGAGTGTAAGTGTCAGACATGTGGAAAAAGGCATTATTCATTTTTACATTTGAACTCAAACCCGGAGTCAGAATTAAATACACCACCCAATACAAGTGCAGCAGCTATGACCCAAGCATTTATGACTCAAATACAGTTCACTGACCCAAGAGCCAAGACCCACAGAAGGAAATAAGGGAAAGCCACGAACCGCTGGCAAGAAAATGGTTCTTAGCACATCAATAGTCTACGTTGAACACAGAGGAAAGCGTGGTCTGATTGATCCAGAATCTGAAGCAACATTTGTGACAGAAGAATTGAGTAAGTGGATAGGGCTTCCAACCTGTGCAGTTAATGCCAAAGTGAGCGGTCTTAATCAAACGATTTCTGAACACCCAGCAGAATCTTGTGAGTTGACACTGAGTTCTCCAATTGAACCAAACTTTAAAGTTCAAACGCATGCACTTGTATTCAAGACATAACGAATGATTTCCTAACCTATGCAATCGACCCGACCCATTGCAGTAATTTGGCTAGCCTTAATCTGGCCTACCCAGAGTTCTACAAGACCCCACCCGTTGATATGATAATTGGTTGCGATATATATCCGAATATAATCCGAAGTGGTGTCCTACACATTGTGTTGGAATCATTGTTAGCGCAGAAGACTCAATTTGGATGGATTGTTTCTGGACCCATTCGTGAAGGCATACCCACACCCAACAATATTGTGTCAATGTACAACAAGGTACAACTTGCTGTGACCCAACCCTCCAACACTATTACCCGATAAAATAATTTCAGTGATGACAATCGTGCTGAATTCCAAAATGTGAAAATGTCAGGCCTAACGAACATACAAGATTTTGACCCATCTCCACCCGCCCTTATTGTCATGAACGACAGTGTAGGGTCTCGACCCGTCCAATGGCATGCGAACTTTGCCATCAGGACCATCGCTTACCGTCTTGCTTCAGGTTCAAAGAGAAGAACCTGTATGAGAAATATAACGTAGTGAAGAATTTCCACTAATGCGTGAATTGCTTGGTCCGATATCACAGCACAGAAAAACGCACCAGCAATAACACATGTGTCGTTATGAGATACACCACACGACTCTGCATCCATTTAGCAGAAATGAATTGAAGCAATTCACGCGGCCACTGACCTATCGTGGCCCCCGATTAACCAACTAATTAGACCCATATTTTGAGACAAAAAGAATTATGTCGATGTGGCTAACTTAGCCTGCTGTATCGCATGTTCTTGGCTGACCCACAGTATAGTATTTATGCTGGACCCTAAAATTTGTACATAGAGACCCTTTGTTTTGCAGTTTCTGCAAGGCGGGCAGAATGTTTACCTAGAACGTAAACACAATTTGTGTGAACACGCCCGCCAGACCCATTCATTGCCGCGATACTCGCTGCATAGAGTTTTGACGTTCAACAGTGCAAGAAGGTAATTCGTTACGTTTTAATGTGATCGAACGCACGCACACCCATCCGTCGACGCGGCAAGTTTAAAGTTTTGAATATAAACATAAAATAAACTCACCCGTCACATTAATCACATGTAAAAACCCGTCAACGCGACATTCGGTCCGCGACACTTAATATAAACAAATAATATAAAAACCCAACTATCAACAATCAACACAAATCACAACAACAATAACAAGGAGAAACACAACCCACTTCAACAGAAGAACATCACGTCATCCACCACTCGGACAATCAGATACAGATTTTTGTTATATGTAAATCCGTCCAATTTCAGCCCGAGCACATATATCCCACGACTTATAGAAAACAAAACATTTAAACCACCGATAAAACAAGAGAATACAGCGTTCGCTCACAAATTAAACCATACATTAAACACGATATTGTCAAAACTGATCGGAAAGTTTACTTAAGCTCTGCCAAAATTGTCAAGTGGATATAATCAAGAAACTTTTAAAACTGTCATTTTTTATATTAATATTAATTGTGAAAAATATAAACATAAGCAAACAGAAATATTCCGCTCATAATTCAGTTCAATTTTCAAGAAAAATTAAATAAATTAAATTTTGTTATCAACTTTTAATTTTTTGTACGTAGTGTGCTATTGAAATCGCTCCTAAATTAAGTGAGCATAAGTGAACGAAACTTGAGGAAGCTGAGCAAAGAAATCATTACAGGCATCAACATTCAAGTTCAGTGTTTTCGTACAATTACGTTCGGCTACTTAACGCAAAATAGTTAACGCTTAGAGATCCAATAGACAAAAAACATCACGTAGTATACGAAATAGGATGTAATGAAAACGCGTACGAATTTGAATAGGAACAACAGAGTGAGTATTAGAAACTAGAATTACCGAGCAACAAGCAAACATACAGAAGAATAAAATGACAACAGCATTGGATCAATATATAGCAGAGAGCGGACACACAGCTGATTTCGACAACATCAAAATACTAGACAAAGAGAAAAGAGCAAATACAAGATATACACTGGAGAGCCTACGCTTACAAAAAAACTGGTGAAAATGATGAACACCAAAGAAGACAAAGATAATATAAACTCAATATATTCATCAGCTTTGTAAAAGTTCACAAAAATAGTCCATGTTTAGTGTTGTTAATCGTCTAATGTTAATAATGACGTAAAATTTAAATTTGTTTTAAAATTAATGTTATTATTTGCCTAAATGTACACCCAATAAAAAATACTATACAAATAATAGTTTTTTACTATTAAAAAGTGAGAAGTGAGTGTAAGTGTCAGACATGTGGAAAAAGGCATTATTCATTTTTACATTTAAACTCAAACCCGGAGTCAGAATTAAATACACGACCCAATACAAGTGCAGCTGCTATGACCCAAGCATTTATGACTCAAATACAGTTCAATGACCCAAGACCCACCGAAGGAAATAAGGGAAAGCCACGTACCGCTGGCAAGAAAATGATTCTTAGCACATCAATAGTCTACGTTGAACACAGAGGAAAGCGTGGTCTGATTGATCCAGAATCTGAAGCCACATTTGTGACAGAAGAATTGAGTAAGTGGATAGGGCTCCCCACCTGTGCAGTTAATGCCAAAGTGAGCGGTCTTAATCAAACGATTTCTGCACACCCAGCAGAATCTTGTGAGTTGACACTGAGTTCTCCAATTGACCCAAACTTTAAAGTTTGCACTTGTATTCAAGACATAACGAATGATTTCCTAACCTATGCAATCGACCCGACCCATTGCAGTAATTTGGCTAGCCTTAATCTGGCCGACCCAGAGTTCTACAAGACCCCACCCGTTGATATGATAATTGGTTGCGATATATATCCGAATATAATCCGAAGTGGTGTCCTACACATTGTGTTGGAATCATTGTTAGCGCAGAAGACTCAATTTGGATGGATTGTTTCTGGACCCATTCGTGAAGGCATACCCACACCCAACAATATTGTGTCAATGTACAACAAGGTACAACTTGCTGTGAAACATCCCTCCAACAACATTACACGATAAAATAATTGCAGTGATGACAATCGTGCGGAATTCCAAAATGTGAAGATGTCAGGCCTAACGAACATACAAGATTTTGACCCATCTCCACCCGCCCTTATTGTCATGAACGACAGTGTAGGGTCTCGACCCGTCCAATGGCATGCGAACTTTGCCATCAGGACCATCGCTTACCGTCTTGCTTCAGGTTCAAAGAGAAGAACCTGTATGAGAAATATAACGTAGTGAAGAATTTCCACTAATGCGTGAATTGCTTGGTCCGATATCACAGCACAGAAAAACGCACCAGCAATAACACATGTGTCGTTATGAGATACACCACACGACTCTGCATCCATTTAGCAGAAATGAATTGAAGCAATTCACGCGGCCACTGACCTATCGTGGCCCCCGATTAACCAACTAATTAGACCCATATTTTGAGACAAAAAGAATTATGTCGATGTGGCTAACTTAGCCTGCTGTACCGCATGTTCTTGGCTGACCCACAGTATAGTATTTATGCTGGACCCTAAAATTTGTACATAGAGACCCTTTGTTTTGCAGTTTCTGCAAGGCGGGCAGAATGTTTACCTAGAACGTAAACACAATTTGTGTGAACACGCCCGCCAGACCCATTCATTGCCGCGATACTCGCTGCATAGAGTTTTGACGTTCAACAGTGCAAGAAGGTAATTCGTTACGTTTTAATGTGATCGAACGCACGCACACCCATCCGTCGACGCGGCAAGTTTAAAGTTTTGAATATAAACATAAAATAAACTCACCCGTCACATTAATCACATGTAAAAACCCGTCAACGCGACATTCGGTCCGCGACACTTAATATAAACAAATAATATAAAAACCCAACTATCAACAATCAACACAAATCACAACAACAATAACAAGGAGAAACACAACCCACTTCAACAGAAGAACATCACGTCATCCACCACTCGGACAATCAGATACAGATTTTTGTTATATGTAAATCCGTCCAATTTCAGCCCGAGCACATATATCCCACGACTTATAGAAAACAAAACATTTAAACCACCAATAAAACAAGAGAATACAGCGTTCGCTCACAAATTAAACCATACATTAAACACGATATTGTCAAAACTGATCGGAAAGTTTACTTAAGCTCTGCCAAAATTGTCAAGTGGATATAATCAAGAAACTTTTAAAACTGTCATTTTTTATATTAATATTAATTGTGAAAAATATAAACATAAGCAAACAGAAATATTCCGCTCATAATTCAGTTCAATTTTCAATTTAATATAAATTTTGTTATCAACTTTTAATTTTTTGTACGTAGTGTGATTTCCTAACCTATGCAATCGACCCGACCCATTGCAGTAATTTGGCTAGCCTTAATCTGGCCGACCCAGAGTTCTACAAGACCCCACCCGTTGATATGATAATTGGTTGCGATATATATCCGAATATAATCCGAAGTGGTGTCCTACACATTGTGTTGGAATCATTGTTAGCGCAGAAGATTCAATTTGGATGGATTGTTTCTGGACCCATTCGTGAAGGCATACCCACACCCAACAATATTGTGTCAATGTACAACAAGGTACAACTTGCTGTGACCCAACCCTCAACACCATTACCCGAGAAAATAATTGCAGTGATGACAATCGTGCTGAATTCCAAAATGTGAAGATGTCAGGCCTAACGAACATACAAGATTTTGACTCATCTCCACCTGCCCTTATTGTCATGAACGACAGTGTAGGGTCTCGACCCGTCCAATGGCATGCGAACTTTGCCATCAGGACCATCGCTTACCGTCTTGCTTCAGGTTCAAAGAGAAGAACCTGTATGAGAAATATAACGTAGTGAAGAATTTCCACTAATGCGTGAATTGCTTGGTCCGATATCACAGCACAGAAAAACGCACCAGCAATAACACATGTGTCGTTATGAGATACACCACACGACTCTGCATCAATTTAGCAGAAATGAATTGAAGCAATTCACGCGGCCACTGACCTATTGTGGCCCCCGATTTAGCGAACTTTGCCATTAGACCCATATTTTGAGCCAAAAAGAATTATGTCGATGTGGCTAACTTAGCCTGCTGTATCGCATGTTCTTGGCTGACCCACAGTATAGTATTTATTCTGGACCCTAAAATTTGTACCTAGAGACCCTTTGTTTTGCAGTTTCTGCAAGGCGGGCAGAACGTTTACCTAGAATGTAAACACAATTTGTGTGAACACGCCCGCCAGACCCATTCATTGCCGCTATACTCGCTGCATAGAGTTTTGACGTTCAACAGTGCAAGAAGGTAATTCGTTACGTTTTAATATGATCGAACGCATGCACACCCATCCGTCGACGCGGCAAGTTTAAAGTTTTGAATATAAACATAAAATAAACTCACCCGTCACATTAAAGACATGTAAAAACCCGTCAACGCGACATTCGGTCCGCGACACTTAATATAAACAAATAACATAAAAACCCAACTATCAACAATCAACACAAATCACAACAACAATAACAAGGAGAAACACAACCCACTTCAACAGAAGAACATCACGTCATCCACCACTCGGACAATCAGATACAGATTTTTGTTATATGTAAATCCGCCCAATTTTCAACCCGAACACATATATCCCACGACTAATAGAAAACAAAACATTTAAAGCACCAATAAAACAAGAGAATACAGCGTTCGCTCACAAATTAAACCATACATTAAACACGATATTGTCAAAACTGATCGGAAAGTTTACTTAAGCTCTGCCAAAATTGTCAAGTGGATATAATCAAGAAACTTTTAAAACTGTCATTTTTTATATTAATATTAATTGTGAAAAATATAAACATAAGCAAACAGAAATATTCCGCTCATAATTCAGTTCAATTTTCAAGAAAAATTAAATAAATTAAATTTTGTTATCAACTTTTAATTTTTTGTACGTAGTGTGCTATTGAAATCGCTCCTAACTTAAGTGAGCATAAGTGAACGAAACTTGAGGAAGCTGAGCAAAGAAATCATTACAGGCATCAACATTCAAGTTCAGTGTTTTCGTACAATTACGTTCGGCTACTTAAGCTAACGTAAGCGCAATATAGTTAACGCAAAATAGTTAACGCTTAGAGATCCAATAGACAAAAAACATCACGTAGTATACGAAATAGGATGTAATGGAAACGCGTACGAATTTGAATAGGAACAACAGAGTGAGTATTAGAAACTAGAATTACCGAGCAACAAGCAAACATACAGAAGAATAAAATGACAACAGCATTGGATCAATATATAGCAGAGAGCGGACACACAGCTGATTTCGACAACATCAAAATACTAGACAAAGAGAAAAGAGCAAATACAAGATATACACTGGAGAGCCTACGTTTACAAAAAAACTGGTGAAAATGATGAACACCAAAGAAGACAAAGAGAAGAACCTGTATGAGAAATATAACGTAGTGAAGAATTTCCACTAATGCGTGAATTGCTTGGTCCGATATCACAGCACAGAAAAACGCACCAGCAATAACACATGTGTCGTTATGAGATACACCACACGACTCTGCATCCATTTAGCAGAAATGAATTGAAGCAATTCACGCGGCCACTGACCTATCGTGGCCCCCGATTAACCAACTAATTAGACCCATATTTTGAGACAAAAAGAATTATGTCGATGTGGCTAACTTAGCCTGCTGTACCGCATGTTCTTGGCTGACCCACAGTATAGTATTTATGCTGGACCCTAAAATTTGTACATAGAGACCCTTTGTTTTGCAGTTTCTGCAAGGCGGGCAGAATGTTTACCTAGAACGTAAACACAATTTGTGTGAACACGCCCGCCAGACCCATTCATTGCCGCGATACTCGCTGCATAGAGTTTTGACGTTCAACAGTGCAAGAAGGTAATTCGTTACGTTTTAATGTGATCGAACGCACGCACACCCATCCGTCGACGCGGCAAGTTTAAAGTTTTGAATATAAACATAAAATAAACTCACCCGTCACATTAATCACATGTAAAAACCCGTCAACGCGACATTCGGTCCGCGACACTTAATATAAACAAATAATATAAAAACCCAACTATCAACAATCAACACAAATCACAACAACAATAACAAGGAGAAACACAACCCACTTCAACAGAAGAACATCACGTCATCCACCACTCGGACAATCAGATACAGATTTTTGTTATATGTAAATCCGTCCAATTTCAGCCCGAGCACATATATCCCACGACTTATAGAAAACAAAACATTTAAACCACCAATAAAACAAGAGAATACAGCGTTCGCTCACAAATTAAACCATACATTAAACACGATATTGTCAAAACTGATCGGAAAGTTTACTTAAGCTCTGCCAAAATTGTCAAGTGGATATAATCAAGAAACTTTTAAAACTGTCATTTTTTATATTAATATTAATTGTGAAAAATATAAACATAAGCAAACAGAAATATTCCGCTCATAATTCAGTTCAATTTTCAATTTAATATAAATTTTGTTATCAACTTTTAATTTTTTGTACGTAGTGTGATTTCCTAACCTATGCAATCGACCCGACCCATTGCAGTAATTTGGCTAGCCTTAATCTGGCCGACCCAGAGTTCTACAAGACCCCACCCGTTGATATGATAATTGGTTGCGATATATATCCGAATATAATCCGAAGTGGTGTCCTACACATTGTGTTGGAATCATTGTTAGCGCAGAAGATTCAATTTGGATGGATTGTTTCTGGACCCATTCGTGAAGGCATACCCACACCCAACAATATTGTGTCAATGTACAACAAGGTACAACTTGCTGTGACCCAACCCTCAACACCATTACCCGAGAAAATAATTGCAGTGATGACAATCGTGCTGAATTCCAAAATGTGAAGATGTCAGGCCTAACGAACATACAAGATTTTGACTCATCTCCACCTGCCCTTATTGTCATGAACGACAGTGTAGGGTCTCGACCCGTCCAATGGCATGCGAACTTTGCCATCAGGACCATCGCTTACCGTCTTGCTTCAGGTTCAAAGAGAAGAACCTGTATGAGAAATATAACGTAGTGAAGAATTTCCACTAATGCGTGAATTGCTTGGTCCGATATCACAGCACAGAAAAACGCACCAGCAATAACACATGTGTCGTTATGAGATACACCACACGACTCTGCATCAATTTAGCAGAAATGAATTGAAGCAATTCACGCGGCCACTGACCTATTGTGGCCCCCGATTTAGCGAACTTTGCCATTAGACCCATATTTTGAGCCAAAAAGAATTATGTCGATGTGGCTAACTTAGCCTGCTGTATCGCATGTTCTTGGCTGACCCACAGTATAGTATTTATTCTGGACCCTAAAATTTGTACCTAGAGACCCTTTGTTTTGCAGTTTCTGCAAGGCGGGCAGAACGTTTACCTAGAATGTAAACACAATTTGTGTGAACACGCCCGCCAGACCCATTCATTGCCGCTATACTCGCTGCATAGAGTTTTGACGTTCAACAGTGCAAGAAGGTAATTCGTTACGTTTTAATATGATCGAACGCATGCACACCCATCCGTCGACGCGGCAAGTTTAAAGTTTTGAATATAAACATAAAATAAACTCACCCGTCACATTAAAGACATGTAAAAACCCGTCAACGCGACATTCGGTCCGCGACACTTAATATAAACAAATAACATAAAAACCCAACTATCAACAATCAACACAAATCACAACAACAATAACAAGGAGAAACACAACCCACTTCAACAGAAGAACATCACGTCATCCACCACTCGGACAATCAGATACAGATTTTTGTTATATGTAAATCCGCCCAATTTTCAACCCGAACACATATATCCCACGACTAATAGAAAACAAAACATTTAAAGCACCAATAAAACAAGAGAATACAGCGTTCGCTCACAAATTAAACCATACATTAAACACGATATTGTCAAAACTGATCGGAAAGTTTACTTAAGCTCTGCCAAAATTGTCAAGTGGATATAATCAAGAAACTTTTAAAACTGTCATTTTTTATATTAATATTAATTGTGAAAAATATAAACATAAGCAAACAGAAATATTCCGCTCATAATTCAGTTCAATTTTCAAGAAAAATTAAATAAATTAAATTTTGTTATCAACTTTTAATTTTTTGTACGTAGTGTGCTATTGAAATCGCTCCTAACTTAAGTGAGCATAAGTGAACGAAACTTGAGGAAGCTGAGCAAAGAAATCATTACAGGCATCAACATTCAAGTTCAGTGTTTTCGTACAATTACGTTCGGCTACTTAAGCTAACGTAAGCGCAATATAGTTAACGCAAAATAGTTAACGCTTAGAGATCCAATAGACAAAAAACATCACGTAGTATACGAAATAGGATGTAATGGAAACGCGTACGAATTTGAATAGGAACAACAGAGTGAGTATTAGAAACTAGAATTACCGAGCAACAAGCAAACATACAGAAGAATAAAATGACAACAGCATTGGATCAATATATAGCAGAGAGCGGACACACAGCTGATTTCGACAACATCAAAATACTAGACAAAGAGAAAAGAGCAAATACAAGATATACACTGGAGAGCCTACGTTTACAAAAAAACTGGTGAAAATGATGAACACCAAAGAAGACAAAGATAATATAAACTCAATATATTCATCAGCTTTGTAAACGTTCACAAAAATAGTCCATGTTTAGTGTTGTTAATCGTCTAATGTTAATAATGACGTAAAATTTAAATTTGTTTTAAAATTAATGTTATTATTTGCCTAAATGTACACCCAATAAAAAATACTATACAAATAATAGTTTTTTACTATTAAAAAGTGAGAAGTGAGTGTAAGTGTCAGACATGTGGAAAAAGGCATTATTCATTTTTACATTTAAACTCAAACCCGGAGTCAGAATTAAATACACGACCCAATACAAGTGCAGCTGCTATGACCCAAGCATTTATGACTCAAATACAGTTCAATGACCCAAGACCCACAGAAGGAAATAAGGGAAAGCCACGTACCCCTGGCAAGAAAATGATTCTTAGCACATGATTGATCCAGAATCTGAAGCCACATTTGTGACATAAGAATTGAGTAAGTGGATAGGGCTTCCCACCTGTGCAGTTAATGCCTAAGTGAGCGGTCTTAATCAAATGATTTCTGCACACCCAGCAGAATCTTGTGAGTTGACACTGAGTTCTCCAATTGACCCAAACTTTAAAGTTCAAACGCATGCACTTGTATTCAAGACATAACGAATGATTTCCTAACCTATGCAATCGACCCGACCCATTGCAGTAATTTGGCTAGCCTTAATCTGGCCGACCCAGAGTTCTACAAGACCCCACCCGTTGATATGATAATTGGTTGCGATATATATCCGAATATAATCCGAAGTGGTGTCCTACACATTGTGTTGGAATCATTGTTAGCGCAGAAGACTCAATTTGGATGGATTGTTTCTGGACCCATTCGTGAAGGCATACCCACACCCAACAATATTGTGTCAATGTACAACAAGGTACAACTTGCTGTGACCCAACCCTCAACACCATTACCCGAGAAAATAATTGCAGTGATGACAATCGTGCTGAATTCCAAAATGTGAAGATGTCAGGCCTAACGAACATACAAGATTTTGACCCATCTCCACCTGCCCTTATTGTCATGAACGACAGTGTAGGGTCTCAACCCGTCCAATGGCATGCGAACTTTGCCATCACGACCATCGCTTACCGTCTTGCTTCAGGTTCAAAGAGAAGAACCTGTATGAGAAATATAACGTAGTGAAGAATTTCCACTAATGCGTGAATTGCTTGGTCCGATATCACAGCACAGAAAAACGCACCAGCAATAACACATGTGTCGTTATGAGATACACCACACGACTCTGCATCAATTTAGCAGAAATGAATTGAAGCAATTCACGCGGCCACTGACCTATTGAGTCCCCCGATTAAGCAACTAATTAGACCCATATTTTGAGCCAAAAAGAATTATGTCGATGTGGCTAACTTAGCCTGCTGTATCGCATGTTCTTGGCTGACCCACAGTATAGTATATATTCTGGACCCTAAAATTTGTACCTAGAGACCCTTTGTTTTGCAGTTTCTGCAAGGCGGGCAGAACGTTTACCTAGAATGTAAACACAATTTGTGTGAACATTCATTGCCGCTATACTCGCTGCATAGGGTTTTGACGTTCAACAGTGCAAGAAGGTAATTCGTTACGTTTTAATATGATCGAACGCATGCACACCCATCCGTTGATGCGGCAAGTTTAAAGTTTTGAATATAAACATAAAATAAACTCACCCGTCACATTAAAGACATGTAAAAACCCGTCAACGCGACATTCGGTCCGCGACACTTAATATAAACAAATAACATAAAAACCCAACTATCAACAATCAACACAAATCACAACAACAATAACAAGGAGAAACACAACCCACTTCAACAGAAGAACATCACGTCATCCACCACTCGGACAATCAGATAAAGATTTTTGTTATATGTAAATCCGCCCAATTTTCAACCCGAACACATATATCCCACGACTAATAGAAAACAAAACATTTAAAGCACCAATAAAACAAGAGAATACAGCGTTCGCTCACAAATTAAACCATACATTAAACACGATATTGTCAAAACTGATCGGAAAGTTTACTTAAGCTCTGCCAAAATTGTCAAGTGGATATAATCAAGAAACTTTTAAAACTGTCATTTTTTATATTAATATTAATTGTAAAAAATATAAACATAAGCAAACAGAAATATTCCGCTCATAATTCAGTTCAATTTTCAAGAAAAATTAAATAAATTAAATTTTGTTATCAACTTTTAATTTTTTGTACGTAGTGTGCTATTGAAATCGCTCCTAACTTAAGTGAGCATAAGTGAACGAAACTTGAGGAAGCTGAGCAAAGAAATCATTACAGGCATCAACATTCAAGTTCAGTGTTTTCTTACAATTACGTTCGGCTACTTAAGCTAACGTAAGCGCAATATAGTTAACGCAAAATAGTTAACGCTTAGAGATCCAATAGACAAAAAACATCACGTAGTATACGAAATAGGATGTAATGGAAACGCGTACGAATTTGAATAGGAACAACAGAGTGAGTATTAGAAACTAGAATTACCGAGCAACAAGCAAACATACAGAAGAATAAAATGACAACAGCATTGGATCAATATATAGCAGAGAGCGGACACACAGCTGATTTCGACAACATCAAAATACTAGACAAAGAGAAAAGAGCAAATACAAGATATACACTGGAGAGCCTACGCTTACAAAAAAACTGGTGAAAATGATGAACACCAAAGAAGACAAAAATAATATAAACTCAATATATTCATCAGCTTTGTAAAAGTTCACAAAAATAGTCCATGTTTAGTGTTGTTAATCGTCTAATGTTAATAATGACGTAAAATTTAAATTTGTTTTAAAATTAATGTTATTATTTGCCTAAATGTACACCCAATGAAAAATACTATACAAATAATAGTTTTTTACTATTAAAAATAGTCAATAGGATAAATTATTATTTTAATCGGAAAATACCATCAAATTCTAGAAAATACCATGACATTTTAATGGGATTTGAGGTAATTTTTTGCTGGGTGTAATATATAAACTAAGTAAGTGTGAAAAATGTTAAAATGTTTAAAAAATTGAATGTGAAAAACAATAAAATTAAAAAAATTTACAGATTTAATAAAATTGAACCCTGAAGATGGAAAGGAAACGCCGGGAAAGGAAATGAAATAAAGTTTTTTTATTTACATTTAAAAATATCAGGCCAAAAGAGCCTACAAATACAATTACAATTAAAAGTGTATTTATTTTGTACACAATCCAGAGATACGAACTGGTGGAATAATTTTCCGTTTATTTATATATATATATATATATATATATATATATATATATATATATATATATACGTATTTCAATTCTCTTGATGAAAAAACACTTACAAACATTTATTGAGCCATCACAACAAAATCACCAACACAAAGATAACTCCAACAGCATCGATCACGAAAAGTAAACAGATCAAATTCGCCTTAATTTAAAGAGTTAACCATAAGAGATATTGCCAGCAGCTATATTCTCCTTGTTTTGTTTGGTGACAACACTAAAAATAAATAGTTGGAAGAAATATAAATATAATTTTTCTTAATTCTTTTAGTTTTACGACATCTTGATAGATATTGTCTTAACGTGCCCACGGTCCAGTCGGTACAAATTGGGTGCTTTGTACCAACAAATTAAACAACAAACAATTGGCAAAATGCATTGAGTGGCAGATCGTGCGGCTGTTTCAGAGGCAGCCAAGCCCCTTCATCAGCGATTTTTCACTGCAGATTCTACATTTAAAGTCCCTAAATTTTTCTTAAATATTTCAAGCTAACTGTGTGATTCCATTGTTATATTAAGTACTTTATTTATTTATACATTTATATATTTGGTTATTTTCTTCTGTTTGAAAGATTTAGTTAGAATTCTTGTTTTGTTTGGTGACAACACTAAAAAATAGTTGAAAGAAATATATATTATTTTTCGCATATATTTCAAGCTAGGTTGAGCGTTGATTTTTATACCCTACATTAAGAGTGAAAGGGTATATTCAGTTTGGTACGTCGTTTGTAACACATAGAAGAAAGTATCTCCGGTATGGAAAAGTATATATATTCTTGATCAGCATGATCTCTTGAGTCGATTTAGCGATGTCCGTCTGTTCCTCTATCTGTCTGTTGAAATCACGATTACAGAAAAAGTAGAAGAGCTAGAGCAATGAAACTTTAAATTTAGATTACTTATATATGCTGTCTGAAGAAGAAAATTGGCATGATCGGTCTTTTGTGACCTGAGAACCGACCACTTATGTTCAAATACCTCATATAAAATGTATATCTACAAGTCAATACGTGCTTAGGTAAACTTTTTTTGGTAAAATATATATTGACTCATGCTCAAATACATGAAAATAATAGTTTCCGGCGAAACGACTTGTGGTTCAACATAATAAATCGAAATTCGGTACACCTACCAATTTGTAAATATGGGTATCAAATGAATGGAAATACTTCAGCGATTGAAAATTTGTTGTTATTTTCGGGATTCGTATATCCTGGTGACCTATATACCACTTTTAATGGTAACCACACATATGTGTAGGGTATTTATAGTCGGCTTAGACCGACTATAATTTTGATAATCCTAACTATCATAATAACACCTACTTTAAAATTTCCCATGTGATGTAACCTTTCCAACTAGTTTATATTATCTGTGATTACTTCAACAATCTGTGATTCCATTGTGATATTAGCTCTAAGTTACATTAAGTACTTTACTTATTTATAGATATTTTTGTTTGACTATTCTCTTATATTTGAGGCGGCCACCTGGAACAATAGAAACGTTAACACACAAATTTCAGCCAAACCCATCTTAATAACATCAATTTGTACGAAAACCAATATCGTGTAAACGAGTCTAAAAAAAATAAAAAGTAAAAAATCAAAGACATGCGTAAATTGCCGAAGAGGACATGAATTGTCAGAGTCAGAACTGCCAACATCGAAAACAAAAAAAAAAACTCAAGAGGGCTTCCGACCTCTCGTAAAAAGTTCTTAGCCGAAGTCGGATGTGTCGCTAAACAAAATCGGAAGAAATCAAAAATTATGAAAAAAAAAATCAAATGAAAACCATCCTAATTAAAAAACAGCCTAAAACTATACTTAGAGTGCACCGATACTAAACAGAAAGCAAAACTATAAAAAGGGACGAAATTAAAAAAAAGAACTTAAAATAAACAAAAGAAAAGTGCATTTTGGCAGACGTTGAAGAAAAAGTATAGTTTAAAATTATTAAATAAACTGATAATAAACTATTTGAGTTTAAATTTTAATCATTTATGAGTTAAAATTATTTAAAAAAAATAAAAAAAATATTTGAGTTTAATTTTAATATAATTGGATTAAATATAAATTTTTAAATCACTGAGATTATTTGATATACTAAAAAAATTACATTCCATGTTTAATAAAAAATATATTCAATTTCAATCTGAGCAAGTTTAATATTAGGTGTAAACAATTGATACGTTTAAAAATTAGAAATATAAGTATTGGGATCATCTGTAATCCAAAGAAGGGTTTAAAAAATATGCCAACATTTTTTACCGTGTAGTCACAATATTTAAATATCCTGTAAATACAAATAAATTGAAAGTAATTTGAAAACATCACAATTTTGGTAGTACTTATTAGATGTTTCCTATATATTACGTAAAATCTTATATTTAAGGTAAATTTGCTGCAACTACTAAAGGAATAGGTGTTTTTGCTGCAAACATTTACATATTTCATAGATATTAATTAAAAATATATTAATATCAATGATATTAATTAAAAATATATTAATATCAATGATTTTAATATTCAAGATATTAATTAAAAATTGGCAAATATTTGTCCTGAATAATGTTCAACTGCAATGAAGTTAAGGTTCTAATCATTTTAAACAATACTTTTCAATCCTTGATTTGCTAAGTATGTTTAATAACACGGTGCGACACCAAAAATATACAGGAACTCCGACCTATATTTTTGGATAGGTATCGAAAATCAATGAATATCCTCATTTACAGAATGTCTATATCACTTCGAGTTTTTTTATACCCTACACTAAGAGTGAAAGGGTATATTCAGTTTGGTACGCCGTTTGTAACACCCAGAAGGAAGCATCTCCGGTATGGAAAATTATATATATTCTTGATCAGCATGACCTCCTGAGTCGATTTAGCGATGTCCGTCTGTCCGTCTGTCTGTCCGTCTGTCTGTCTGTTGAAATCCCTACTACTTTTAAAATAGAAGAGCTAGATAAATGAAACTTATAACTTAGATTACTAATATACCTACGCTGTATGTCCATTGTGACCTACGATCCGACCACTTATGTTCAAATACCTCATATAAAATGTACATATAAAGATCAATTTTTATGTATACGTGCTTAGGTAAACTTTTTTGGTCAAATATATATTGATATCATGCTCAAATACATGATAATAGTGTTTTCCGGCGAAAGGACTTGTGGTTCACGAAAAAAAAATCGAAATTCGGTACACCTACCCATTTGTAAATATGGGTATCAAATAAATGGAAATTCTTCAGCGATTGAATGTTTGTATTTATTTTCAGGATTCGTATACCCTGGTGACCTATATATCACTTTGAATGGTAACCACACATATGTGTCGGGTATTTATAGTCGGCTTAGACCGACTATAATTTTGATAATCCTAACTATCATAATTAAACCTACTTTAAAATTTCCCATGTGATCTTACCTTCCCAACTGGTTTTAATTTGCACTTTTGTGTGCAAATTCGCATTTTGCTACCTTGAGTTACATACGTAATTAAAACTCAGCATCCACGAAAGTTATTTTAAAAGTGTAATACTTTCGCAAAACCAACACATTTAGCTTACTAAAACTTTTTAATTTATTAAAATAGATTTAAAAAGACCTGAGTTATAGGTCATTAAACGACAAAATCATCTTGCAAGATAATCTACACATTTTCACAGTTATTAAAAGTAAATTTAATTACCTTTTCAACATTTTTGGAACTTTTCAAATTAAGCAAGAAACAACAAAGTTATAATAGATACAAAACATCTACTCCAAATAATTAAATCTATAAACTATAAAATATAAGTGTTAAAAATATCACGGTGGAACACCAAAAATATACAAGAACTCCGATCTGTATTTTTAATTAGGCATCGAAAAACAATGAATGTCTTCATTTACAGAATTTCTGTATCACTTCGAGTTTTTTTTTAATGTCCACTGCTTTGTTTAAAATCCATTTTTCGTACATTATCTTACTTATGTAATTAAAACTCAGATTCTACGAAAGGTATGTCAACACTGTATAACTTATTTAAAAACCAACACATTTATCTTCGTAAATAGTTTTAAAATATTGAATCGGTTAATAACTACCTGAGTATTACACGACAAAAATATAAATTTAAAAACAATTTTTCATATTTGAAAAATCGTCAAAAAAACATCTTGTAAGATATTTTACATATTATTGCAGTTATTGTAAGTAAATTTAATTACGCTTGCAAAATGTTTGAACTATTAAAATTTTGCAAGAAACAACAAAGTTATGAAAGATAAAAATATCTACTCCAATTTTTTTTTAATTTTTTATGGAACCGGAACTGGAATCGTTATTTTTTTTTTATAGAACCGGAACTGCAACAGAAAACCAGAACCGGAACCGGAACCATTACAAAATTAATTAGATCAGAAATTAATACAAAAATAATAATGAAATCAATTTGAACAATGAATTTGGATCAGAAACAAATATTAATTAAGTTACACATGAGAACAATGGCATTTTAAAAATGTTGAGCTTTGCAAATTTTCTTTATACATATTGATTGTGATACAAAATATGCTTTGTATTTTTGACAAATATTCTTTTCACTTATTTCTCAAAAGTTGTATTTTATAATTAATGTTAACGTTTTACTAATGTTTAAGATCGTGTCCCCGCGAGGAAACTTAAATACGACATTGAAACCATGCGACTTTATAAATGGTCAATTCCATGGAATGCATATATATATGCTTTTTTATATCAATATTTTTTTGTTAGTTTAAAATATACATGTAGGAATGAGACCCACGACGCGCATTGGGAAAAACATAGCAAAAACGTTCGCATTGCCTGTTTTAAGCGCTAGTTTCTACATTTTTTGGACTACATAATTGAAATTTTGACATTACCTTCAGAATTCTTTAGAGAATGAAATGGAAGTTAAGATGTTTGAAGAATTTCGCTGTGTAAAATGAAACTAAAATATCAATGTTATGACAATGGATTCTGAAAGTCAGTCAAAAATAAAAATACACGTGTATCATTATTTTGAAAATTGGGGCTTAAAAACTTGTTTATAGTTAGTTAAAGTGGGTTAAACATTAAATGCAATAATATGAAAAAACTAGTGTAAATCAATATATTATTTAAATTTTAATCATCGAAGACTTATAATCAAATAGTATATACTTGTTATAGATTACGTTAACCCATTATCAACCCATTGAACCCATTTTTGAAGTTTTCTTTTAATCGTCTTAAATAAGGTTTTAAAGTGTTTAAATGTCGTACGGAAAAATGGCTGACCACTTTTTCTTGGGTTCTCCAAATACAAGTAGCATATAAGGATTAATCGAGATAAGAACATTTTATTTTATATATATTTTTTTTCATATTTATACTACTGGTGGAGATATTTTAAAATCGAAATATCTTAATTTAGTACTGACATGTAGGTAAAGGATCCTACTAATCGATACATAAGTATTTGGTTGTTTCGAGATGATCCAAACAAGTTCTATTCCATTGAAAATATACAATTAAAAAAAAAAAAACTTAAAATTTAAAAGATAAGTTTAACTATCCATATCTACCTCAATAAATAGAACTAAAATACAATTTTTAACTTAAATTTTTTGCATTAATGTTCTTAATATAACTACTAAAAATTATTAAGTAGATTCCATTAAAAAAATGGCAATTCTACAGCGATTTGTGTACAGCCTTGACAATTACATGTTTTTGGTAAAGAAATATTCTATAAAAATAAGCTCGCTTTAGATGACCGTAGACCCTATGCCCTTGGGTCAAATGACTAGCAAAGATGATTTTATGATCGTCTCGTTTTCAGTCCCCTTCGTCTAAAATTGGTGTAACGTATTTAAAAGGTTTTTTTCGTCTCGCTCTTTGATTCGAATGTTTGTTCAATAATTTTGTTTTGCCAACTATTTTTTTGATATACAAAATTTTATTTTTTTTACCTTCGCGTAGGATTTATATAAAACAACTCTCAAAACAAACGTACTCAACGTTTTGTTTGATACATGAATTAAAAATTGTAGTCACACGTTATTCAACCGATTTTGAAACATATTGTAGCCGATATCGTTGTTACCGGAAATAAATGATCAGGGGGGTTAATATAATAAATTGTCGCCCATTCGAGCTTAAAGGCTGTCTTTTGAAACTATCTCCTAATATTCTACAAATTCTGTCACCCAAATTCCTTTGTTAAAGGTTACTAAGTTTTGTCTAATTTCTAAAGTGTCGCCTGTCCATAATTCTACGTCCGTCTTACACCACCCCTATACTCATTTTGGTGATGTTAAAGATAAAATGTCAATATTTAATATATATTATTTTAAACATTTCAGATATGTCTAAATCTTTGAAACCACATCATCGGGAAAGATGATTTTTAGTTAATAACTTAAAATTGTATAGTTTCATCGTACCATACAGGTTGGTGTTAAATAAATACGGAATGTAGTTAAAATAAATGAAGATGTAGTAGTGTATCTTCATATATCGGACGTATTAAAAAAGACAAAATGTAGTTATTTTCAATAAAATAAATTGTATATAAATGCAGTAAAATTATGTAGTTAATTGCATACAAAATAACTACACCAATGAAATAAAAACTAATACATTTGTGTATGGACGTAAATCAAATACATATGTATTTATTTTAAAGACATTTTTCTTTATTTTAATATAGTTTTTTTTCCTTGTATATATACTAGTTGGCCATGTGCACAGCTTCACCGGTGCGAAGTTTTTGTATATATTTTTTGATTTGATTTATATATTAGTAAATACAATAAGAAGTTATTATTCTACAGTTCAACAAATTTAATATTACGTAGATATTCTAAAGGTCAGTTTATAAAAAGCAAAAATTAAATAATTACAAATTAAGAATAATGCAAAAATTGTATTATAATTTCACATATTTAAAGAGAAATTAGATGGAAGGTTACTAATAAGTAGTAGATTTAAGATGTTAATGGATTATTGTTCTGAAAAATGTATTAGTATTATAAGGTATTATAACCTAAACCTATATGTTCTGTTTATATTTTAAATATTAAGTGGTAATGAATTCCAGAGTCGAATTACTTAATGGAAAATAGTCTTTGCGATTGTAGATAGTTAAATTTTGGCAAAATTAAATTGAGGCTTCTATTTGAAACGCTAAGACGTAGCTTATCAGAAATATATGATGGAGTTTTGGAATATAACAACTTTTGCAGAAATATGCAGTTTCTTATATCCAGATAGTTTATAATGCTACAAACTTAAATGCCCTTACTTACATCTCCGACATGTGAAAAACATAAAGGGAAAAACGTATAGCGTCACATTATTAAAATCTCTTCTTAGGAGGTCAGGAGAAAAAGCATTTAAAAAAGTTTGGTTGTATGGGACGTGCCACTCTCCTTTGTCAAATTTATCCATATATACTATATAAATGAATCCTAATTATTAAAATACAATTGTCATTGGTGGTGCACTTAATGCATTCTCATACAAAACAGAAATTTAGATTTTTCCGATTTTCCGGTTTTTCCTTGGGAGTTTTCCGAATTTCTAGTATTGAGACTAATAAAACAAAAAAGAATCATCCAAATCAGTCGATCCGTTCTCATGTTTCTGCAAGACTAATGCACGGCAATTAATTTTTATATACTTCATTTGATAGTGAACTAGTGCGTCTCGTGAGTGAACATTGTAAAGCTAAATTGTAGAAATTCAACAGTTGGTATAAGTGTCTATTCTTTAAGTTGTTATTTAATTAAATAAAGTTAATTAATACTAGTTGAAATAATACTAGTTAAAACCAAATTTAAGTGTGTTTTTATTTTGTACACAATCCAGCGATATGATCTCGTAGAACAGTTTTCCGTAGACTGAATTTTCGTAACATTGGTGTCAGAAGTGGGATTGTGATACAAAATGGTTTAATTCGAACAACTTAAAGTCGACCAGCTAAAGAAGGAGCTGGCGATTCATAATCTTCCAACTGTAGGTACGAAAGTAGAGCTACAAAAGCGCCTAATGGAAGAATTAGAGAACCAAGGCATTGACCTCGCAGAGCACGAGTTTGAAGTGGAAGCTGCAATAGCGTCATCGAAAAGTGTGGACACGGAGCAAAAAGTACAGTCCCAAAGTTTTGATATGAGCCAGTTGCTCGGAGCAATACAACAACAGCTCCAAGAAAATTCAAATCAACTTAAAAGAGAACTACAAGAAAATTCCATCAAAGTGGAACAGAAACTTCTAGAAAGTTCAAAACAGCTCCAAGAAAATTCGACAAGAATGGAACAGAAACTTCTAGAGAATTCAAATCAACATCAAGTAAAAATTGAGCAACAGATGCAGGAACATTCTAAGCAGCTTCTGGAAGTTTCTAATACACTCCATGGCAAAGTAAACGAACTTGAGGCACATGTAAATGACATTGTAGTGGACATTGATGACAAATTTGAAAAGTTGGAAAATGGTTTCGAAAAAAAGCTACAGAAAATACAAGAAGATGTCAGTTTACTACAAATAAGTGGACCTACACAGCATGTTGTTACTAGTACGAGGCTAAAATCGCCGATTTACGATGGAACGACAGCGTTCAACATTTTCAAGCTGCAATTTGAGACCACGGCTGTAAGTAATCGATGGAATAATGAGGACAGCGTAGCCGCACTTATCGTGGCGCTTAAAGGAGGCGCAGCCGAAGTATTGCAGACTGTTACAGAAAGTGATCGAAACAGTTATTTAGCGGTTATGTCTGCACTACAGAGAAAATATGGCAGTGATCACATAAAGCAAATCTACAGAATGGAACTAAAGTGAAACATTGCAGGTGTATGCAGCGGACGTCGAGAGGCTTGCGCATTTGTCGTATGCAGATTCAACGAGTGATTTCATAGAAAAGTGCAAGATCGAAGCCTTCGTTGACGGCATACGTGATCCGGAAACAAGACGTGCCACAGTGATAATGCCGAAAGTGACATTTACGGAAACTGTAACCACAGCGCTAACCCAGGAGACAACAACTACGTTGTGCCGCCCAGCGCCAAAGGTCCTTAAACTAGATGTGGAGAATGAAGACCTACTTCAGGTAATTTGCCAAGCGTTAAAAAGTGGAGCTAAACCAGATTACACTGCTGCCAACCGATGCACCCAATTTAAAGGTAAATGCTACAACTGTGATACATATGGGCATATGGCACGTGATTGTCGTAAAAAACGCAAGCGCTGAATGAATCCATTTGCAAATGAACCCCGACATGAAGAAACCCAGGATCTTGTCCAAAATAACGTAAATTTTAATCAATCTTTAAACTAAAACGAGTTAGTTCTGCGGAGCATGATCTGACTCCCATAACTGATTGCCCCAGAATCTCCATTTCACAAATTGCTCGAAAGCCAAATAGCTTAACTGTCGAAGGACTCATTGATTGTACAGCATATATGGTTACATTGGATACGGGAGCTTCACATTCAATAATAAGAAGTAACCTTGTTTAGGGTAAAGTAGAGCCGCTTGTAGGAATAAGATTACAAACAGCTACAGGTGAAGAGACCCCTATCAGAGGAAAGATTACCAAGAAAATAACGATTGGTACTACGACAGTTAAGCATGATTTTATTGTGGCAGAAATAGTAGACGAATTAATACTTGGCATGGACTTCATGATAAAGAACGGTTTCACACTGGATTTAACAAGAAAAATTTTGAATTATGCCAACACGGAGATCCAACTAAATATTGATTGTGACCAGAGCCGGAAAATGAAACAAGTTATTGCTTATAAAAATAGAAAAATACCACCTAATTCAGAAGCAATTGTTTGGACGAAATTAAATGGAGATTGTGGGATAAACAAGTTGTGGGTTATTGAAGCAAACGAAGAGCTGTATAAAAGTAACATAGTGGTAGGAAGAACACTTGTTGAGGCGAAGAAAGACAGAATTGTACCTATAAGAGTTCTCAATTTGGAAAACTCGTCAAATTAATCAAAAAGGGAACAGTGGTAGGCCAGTGTCAAGAGGCGTCAGCGATTATAAATTGCGAGTCAAATACATCAAAGGACTATGTCACACCGCAAGTAAACAAACAATCTACTCACAAGTTTATAAATGAGTGGACGAAGGATTTGGCTGCCAAAGAAAAGAGTCAAGTGCAACAGTTAATTGACAAATATCGGTGTATATTTGCTGAAAAGGGCCAAAAGGATGGCAGAACTTCCATTGTAAAACATCGAATAAACACTGCTGATTCTAACCCAATTCGTCAAGCACCAAGAAGGGTACCACTTGCGAAAAGAGACGAAGTATCACATTTGGTTGAAGAAATGCACACAAATGGCGGAACCATCTGAGAGTCCATGGAGTTCACCAGTAGTAATGGTGAAAAAGAAGGACGGTGGTACTCGGTTCTGCGTTGATTACCGAAAACTTAATGATGTCACCAAGAAAGATAGTTATCCGCTGCCTAGAATCGATGACACCTTGGATACACTATCTAATGCAAAGTGGTTTTCAACGTTGGACTTGCAAAGCGGTTTCTGGCAAGTGGAAATCGATAAGAAAGATCGAGAGAAGACTGCATTCAGTACTGGAGATGGACTATGGCAATTTTTGGTAATGCCGTTTGGACTATGCAATGCCCCAGCAACATTTGAGCGGTTAATGGAGCACGTATTAAAAGGTTTACACTGGAAAACATGCCTAGTATACCTTGATGACATAATTGTTATGGGCAAGGATTTCAACGAACATCTATGAAATCTAGAGAAAGTATTCCTTCGATTGAAAAGTGCGGGTCTACAACTTAGCCCAAAGAAATGCTCACTTTTCAAGAAAAGAGTCAAGTATCTGGGTCATCGAGTTACCACGGAAGGAGTGCATACCGATGAGGATAAAATAGTTGCAGTCAAGGAGTGGCCCAGACCGCAAAATCTACATGACCTACGAAATTTCTTGGGGCTATGTACATACTACAGGCGATTTGTTCCAGGTTTTGCCAATGTTGCTAGCAGTCTTCACGAGTTGACAAGAAAGAACCGCGCATTTCAATGGGGCAATGATCAAGAAAGGGCGTTTTTGAAATTAAAAGGTCTGCTGTGCTCGGCACCAAGTCTTGCGTATCCAATCCCAGGTGAAAAATTTATACTTGATACGGATGCGAGTGGATACGGAATTGGCGGAGTTCTCTCTCAAGTGATCAATGGACAAGAAAAAGTGATCGCATACTACAGTAAAACCTTGTCCAAACCCGAGCGAAATTACTGTGCCACCAGGAGGAAGCTTCTTACTGTAATCGAAAGTGTGAAAAATTTTCACAAATAGATGTACGGGCAACAGTTTCACTTGAGAACCGATCACGCTGCACTGAGATGGTTAATTCAGTTCAAAGACCCAGAAGGTCAAATTGCGCGTTGGATAGAACGATTACAGAGCTACGATTTCACCATAGAACATCGTAAAGGAGGTCATCATGGAAATGCAGATGCTCTGTCACGACGCCCATGTAAACTAGAATGCAGACATTGTTCAAGAGCGGAAGGAAAAGAAAACATAATTGACATTCGTTTGCTAAATGTTTTGCCCGAAGAAAAATGGACTCCGGAACAAATTCAAATTGATCAAAAGAGTGAGCCCGACCTCACAAAAATCATGATGTTCAAGGAACAGTAAAGAAAACCAACGTGGAAAGATATAGCGGCCGACAGTCAAATAACTAAAGCTTCCTGGGCACAGTGGCAGATCTTAAAGCTACAAGATGGTTGCTTATATAGTGTATGGGAAAATGATGGTGGCACATCCGCTCGAAGTTTGATTGTTGTTCCCAAGTCAAAAATAAAAGAAATATTAGCGGAATACCATGGTGGATCTAGTGGTGGTCATTAATAAAAGGGTCGAGAAGGTAAAGAAACGTTTTTATTGGATTGGATGCCAAGAGTCAGTCGCCGATTGGATTCGCAGTTGCCCGCAATGTGTACCAGCAAAAGGACCAACAGTCAGAAGTCGCGGCAGAATGCATCAGTACAACGTGGGAGCACCATTCGAGCGTATTGCCATGGATGTCGCCGGGCCGTTTCCAATCAGTGATGCGGGTAATAATATGGATATGTTTCATACATTATAATATTTAACTTGTTGAAATCAAGATTCATAAAATTTGTTTATTCAATTTAATGTCAATATTTTTCTGAAAAATAAAATCATTCCAGAACTGCTTTTCAAACAATAAATCACATTTCTTTTGTTATATAAATTTTTTTTTTTTATTTAAAGTACTTTATTGGCGACGAGGTCATACGAACATAAACATAATGGAGCAAGTTATAGCAGAAATATTTACGCGTCAGCAAGAATGGACACAGCAAATGATGGCGCAACAACAACATTTTTTAACGCAGTTCTTTGATCACAGAGGACATAGTCCAGCAAGCAATATGTCAGCACAAACAGCAGTACCAAAATTTCATCCATTTGATGAAGAGAAGCACGACTTCGACGCATATAGGAGACAGCTGGAAGAACATTTTAAAGCATATGGAGTTGGCGACAATGAGAAAAAGAGATCATTTCTTCTATCCTGGATTGGAGATAATGCATTTAGACTACTACAGAAGCTTGTTGTGAAACAAAATATTGAAGTAAGTCCTTTTGAGGAACTAGTGGCCAAACTCGATGGTCATTTTAAGGCAAAGTCTCATGTCATCAAAGCCAGATACGACTTTTATAAAAGACAAAAGCGAATTGGTGAATCGTATCAACAGTGGGTAGCTGAACTAAGGGGTATGGCAAGAGAATGCAATTTTGTTTGCAAAAGTGAAAATTGTGGTAGCGAATTTATAGACGAATTAATAAGAGATATTCTAATTTTATATACACCTGACGAACCGATACGAACGGCTTCGTTGCACAAGGAGGATCCCACATTGAAGGAAGTCTTGCAAATCGCGGAAACATTTGAGTCAACACAGAAAACAATCATCGGAATGAAGGATTCTTCATAAAAAGAAGCAGAAATCTTTTCGATAAGACAACAACAAAAAAAAGCAACATCAAGGTCATCAAAATAAATTTCAGCGGTACAATAAGCACTCATTTCAACATCCTCAAGTAACGAACAAGCAACAATCAAACCAATTGCCATCATGTACTGAATGTTTCAAGAGTCATGAAAAACGGAACTGCAAGTATATCAAAGCGCAATGTTACAAATGTAAACGCATCGGTCACATTGCAACTGTATGTAAGTATTTTAATAATACTCGTAGTATGATTAGAACGGTACAAGAAGATGATATTGTAACGAATTGTAATAAGATGCTCATAAATGCTGAAATTAACAGTCATATGATACAACTTCAGTTTGACACAGGGGCAGTTCGCTCCATAATAGGCTTAACAACATACAAGATGTTAAATGCACCGTCTTTATATCAAAACATTATTAAATTGTTTGGATATGGTAATGTTGAAGTACCTATCTTAGGTGCCATGCAGGTTAAAGTAAAACATGGAGAGGAAACTAAAACCCTTGAGCTTTTGGTTGCAAATTCTGAATTTTGAAACAACATTTTTGGCTTAAATTGGTACGATGAATATAAGTCAGTTAAAATTTTTAGAATTGATAATAATCAAAATATTCAATTACTTTGTGACGAGTTTCAACAAATTTTTACTAGCGAATTAGGATGTTGCAATAAAATGCAAGCACATATTTACATGAAAGAAGATGCCCGACCAAAGTTTTGCAAGTCGAGGCTAATTCCTTATGCACACATGAACCTTTTAAAAATGAAGCTAAACGCTTGACAGATCTGGGCATCTGAAAACCAGTTAAATTTAGTCAGCCACTTGTAATTGTGCCTAAGCCTAATAACAAAATTCGAATTCGCTGTGCTGTGTATTTTAAACTCACAATTAATCAACAAATGGACATAGAACAACATCCTATTCCACAGATTCGTGACTTATTTCACAAACTGAAGAATGGAAAGATGTTTTCAAAGATTGATTTAGCTGACGCTTATTTACAGATAGAAATGGACGAGGAATCCAAAAATTTACTTGTTGTTAACACACCTCTGGGTCTATACTAATACCAACGCTTACCTTTTGGTATTGCAATCGCACCCGCAATTTTGCAACGCTTAATAGAAGAAATCGTCAGCGACATTCCTGGTTGCGTAAACTACATAGACGACATCATCTGCACAGGTGAGAACGAAGAAGCCCTTATTCGAAATTTGCGACAACTCTTTTATAGATTACAAGAAAGTGGTTTGCATTGTAACTTATCTAAATGTACTTTTATGCAAGAAAAAGTTGAATATTTGGGTCACACCATTAGTGGATCAGGTATTCAACAATCAGAATCAGGAACTGAAGCTATTAAAAATTTACCTCGCCCTGTAAACTTAGCTGAACTTCAGTCATTCATGGGAAAAGTCAATTATTATTGCACTTTTATTCGAAATTATTCAGAAATTTGCGGACCTTTAAATTTACTCCGAAGAAAAAACGTAGAATATAATTGGGGAAATGAACAAGAGGAAGCTTTCCAGGAGCTGAAACATCAGATAATTGAAATGACCAATCTGGTGCATTTCGATGAAAAATTACCCATTATTTTGGCCACAGATGCATCTTCTTACGGTATCGGTGCTGTGATATCTCATTTATTTCCGGATGGCTCTTTAAATGTACACCAGATAAATTACAGTCAAATAGAAAAAGAAGGTTTATCTATAATTTTTGGTATTCGAAAATTTCATGATTATTTGTATAGACGTCAATTCACATTGGTTACTGATCATAAGCCTTTGGTGTCAATTTTGAATCCTAAAAAAGGAATTCCTGTTACAACAGCACATCGTCTTCAACGCTGGACAGTAATACTGTCTGGGTATACGTATACCATTCAGTATAAAAATACGAAAGAGCATGGAAATGCAGACGCGTTGTCCAGACTTCCTCATAAGGAAGATGTAGATTTTGACAAATCTGAAGACGCATATGAAATTAATTTGATCGACATAAACTTTCCACTAGACGCAGAGATGATAGCAGAATTTACTAAAAATGATTTAATTTTACATAAAGTATTATATTATATATTAAACGGTTGGCCCAATCAGATTACCGATAAAGAATTAGTGCCATATTTTCGGCATCGATTGAAATTTACAATTTTAGCGGAGTAATAATTTTACAAACGGATTACAATCGAGTTGTAATACCACCCCAATTACACAGCAAAACGCTCAAATTGCTGCATGAAGGACATTGGGGTATAGTCAGAACGAAGCAACTGGCTCGCCGATATTGTTGGTGGCCTGGAAACGACAATGATATTTCAATCATGATATCATCATGCCAGTCTTGCAACGCTTGCATTCCAGACCCCCCAAAACAATTTTCACCTTGGCCAGAATCTGCAGGTCCTTGGAAACGAATACACTTGGATTTCGCTGGCCCATTCGAACGTTGTATGTGGCATTGATTCATTCTCACAATTTCCTTATGTGATGAAAATGGAAAATGCTACTACTATTTCTACTTTGAAAGCACTTCAAAATATATTTTCAATCGAAGGATTACCGCAGACCATTGTAACAGATAATGGTACACAGTTCAAATCTCATGAATTTGATAATTTTTGCAAAATACATGGGATTCAGCATTTAACTACAGCACCTTTCCATCCAGCATCTAATGGACAAGCTGAGCGCTTTGTTCAAACATTCAAAACATATATAAAAAAACAATTAATGGAAGGTAAAAATATACAAAATTCCCTGCTGGCTTATCTTACGACATACAGAACTACTCCCAACAGTAGTGGAAAATCGCCTGCAGAGCTTTTACACGTTCATCAACCACGAACATTATTATCTCTTCTTAAACCTGCACCTACTACAAGATATACGCCATTTAATTTTGTTAAATGAAACAGTTTATTTCAAAAATTTTGCAAGAGGGAATAAATAAGTTGAAGGAAAAATTGAAAAGCTGATTGGAAGGATGATGTACCTAATTACGACACCTAATGGAAAGTCTATAAAACGACATCAAAACCAACTGCTGCCTTGTAAAAAAAATAGCCAAAAGTCGACCGCAGGTTTAAACACGTATCAATACCTCGAAGCAACTGAACTGGCATCTGAAATGATTTCCAATTCTAACACAACGCCTAACACGGAAATTCACGAACTGAATTTAGAACCTTTGATTAGTATTGCTACACATTCAAAAGCAACTTCTTCAAATCTGGCAACATCAGCTCAAACAAATCAAATTGTTTTTGGAACAGAATTAAGATTACCTGCGGATTTAAAGTTTGGAGCGAGTCCTTCAGCTGAAATTCCTATACACAATTATGTTTCCAGAAAAAGTGAAGAAATGAACGAAGTGCATCAATTTGTAAGACAGCGTACACAATTTGCGAGTGATAGGATGAAGGCCAGATACGACTTGCGCACAAATTCAGAGGGATTTACGGAAGGAGAGCTTGTTCTGCTCTATAACCCACAAAGGAAGAAAGGCTTATCCCCTAAGCTACAAACACACTGGGAAGGACCATATAAGATAATTAAAAGAATTAACGATGTCGTGTATCGGATTCAGAATACTGCAGGCGTTAGACGAAAAATGAAAGTAGCACATTTAGAAAGGTTGGCGTCATTCAGAGAGAGAGAGGATTAACATCTGTTAGGGACGAACAGATTTAGGTGGAGGGCAGTGTTACGAAAAGAGGTAATTTGCCCCATAGTGCAAGCAATCAACAATAATAAATGAGACGCAAGACAATTCAGCGCACTAAGCAATGTGTTAGAAAGAGACGGAAGATCATTCAGCGCACTGAGGCAGTGTGCGAGAAAGAGATGGAAGACCAGCGCATTAAAACACACGAGTGCGAATGAGATGCCAATAGCATGCGTCATTCACGAAACGAGTAGAAGGTTCTCGAAACAAGTCGAAGCTTGTCGAAACGTGTCGAACTGATGCATGCAGTATATAAGGTAGCCGCATCAGAGGTACAGCACTTCAGTTGTGATTTGATAGTGAACTAGTGCATCTCGTGAGCAAACATTGTAAAGATAAATTGTAGTAATACAGCAGTGGTTATAAGTGATTGTTATTAAGTTGTTATTTAAGTAAATAAAGTTAATTAATACTAGTTCAAATAATACTAGTTAAAACCAAATATTAGTGTGTTTTTATTTTGTACACAATCCAGCGATACGAACTCATAGAACAGTAGACTGAATTTTCGTAACAATATAAATCAAATCAAAAAATATATACAAAAACTTCGCACCGGTGAAGCTATGCACATGTCCAACTAGTATTGTAACGAAGTTTCTCGGGCTGAGGTATACTCGCCAGTTTTGTCCAGGGTTCGTTTACAGAAAAATAGATAAATGAAAAGATTAGTTTTATTTAAGTATTGTTATTCAGTTTCTTTATTGTCCCTTCAGTGGGTTTAATATTTTATTCGCTATTTTATAATACTTATTCGAGCTTAATACTAGTTTGGCGAGTTAATGCCTCGATCCGCTATTAATACGTTTGGGGAGTTAATGCCTCCAGACGCTATAATAAAATACTTATTAAATCTTAAAGTAACTTAATACTAGTTTGGCGAGTTAATGCCTCGATCCACTATAACTACAATTGGGGAGTTAATGCCTCCAACCACTACTTCCTACTTTTTGGGGAGTTAATGCCTCCAGCCGCTATGATAAAATACTTATTAAATCTTAAAGTAACTTAATACTAGTTTGGCGAGTTAATGCCTCGATCCGCTATAACTACAATTGGGGAGTTAATGCCTCCAACCACTACTTCCTACTATTTGGGGAGTTAATGCCTCCAACCGCTACTACTACATTTGGGGAGTTAATGCCTCCAACCACAATTACTACGAGTTTGATGTGTACGAGGTGTTCGCCAGCATCGAACTGCCTGACTGCTGCAATTGTGTCTCCTTTTATACTCTTTCTTGTGTCGATCGCCGTGTGCTTTGTTGTTGCGTAGTCTATGCAGTTGTTGTTGCTTCATTTGATGTTGTTGCATTACAGCCTATGCTTGCGTATACTTGATGCTTATGCGTAGCGTTGTTGTTGCTTCATTTGATGTTGTTGTATTACAGCCTATGCTTGCGTATACTGGATACTTATGCGAATCGTTGTTGTTGCTTGCGGGATGGCTGCAAGTGCGTGGAATTGTTCTTGTTTGTGGTATTGTTGCGCGTACGTAGAATTGTTGTTGTCGTACTTAGCAATAACTGCAATTAATTAAATTATTAATCTAATTTAATTCAGATAAAAAAATATGTGGGTACAATTTTGGGACACACAAATTTGTGTCCTCACATCCTCCCCTTACTTCGGTTAAAAATTGTTACATACGTGGTCGATCTATATTTTAAATAATAAAATATATTTAAAAATGTCTTTTTCTGAACTGGTACGTTAGCAACACTATTTATTTTGCTGAGTGTATCCCATCGTTAAGCAGCTGATTCTCCATTTTGGCGTGGGTGACGTATCAGCACGTGGTGCCAGCTGATCTATATCGTCATGTTGGCTCAACTGATAGTTTTCTACAGTTTCGGAACACTTCCAAAAATGACAGGGTGATCTGAAAACTAAAAATTTGTTAATTTAAATATGATTTGCCGTATGAACATTTTTGGCCATTCGATTCCACACAAGAGCGTTTATTCGTGAACTTCTACCTGTAGTTTAAAAATAAGACGTGGTATGTTTATGAACGGTAATTTTTCACCGTAACGTCCATTTTCTTAGCGGTATTACTATTTCTTGGCGTTTGTACCTACCGCCATTAATGATGACAACTCTTATAGTTTTCGCGTTTCAATATATTTTGGACAACGCTCCCTTTGTTTACGGTAATTTCATCGTAACTTTCATGGGGACTTGATATTCTATTTAGGAACATCTGCGTGGCGCGAAACATTTTTGTTTCGCCATACTCGCGTTCGGACGCGTTTTGACCTCTGATCCTTGTCTTTTGTGATTTCGCCGTACTGTTTATTTCTGTAACGTATTTTGTGGCAATGTATATTTACGGTATTTTTATCGTGTGAAATTATGCCATTTGTGTATAAATCATCGTGCCGATGCGTAATATTGCTGCAGTGTGCGTGTATCTCATTGTCTGTGCGTACGGTATTTTCACCGTTTTGCTCTAACGTTGTTGATTTTGCGCTGTCAGCTTTTGCGGTGTGAAATAATTCCAGCTCATTCACGTGCGCCGTTTTTATCTTCTTGCTGCCGGCCCTTTTAAGGTGCACGATTACCGGTGATACGAAATTTATCACCCGAAATGGTCCATCGTATTTGGCGGCTAGTTTGGCCGCAAAATTGTCAACTGCTTTGGACAAGTTGTGTTGTTTGACTAACACCTGTTGACCGATCTTAGGTGACCAGGGTCGCCGACGTAGGTTATAATGTCTGGCTTGGTCCTGTGCTGCTCGCTCCATATTTCGGCGTACAATTGTAAATACCTCTCGTAATCGCTCACTTTTACCATCAGGTGTTTGATGATCATGACCAGTGCCAAACGTGCACTCATCATATAATGCTTTTGGGAGACGGGGCTCGCGTCCTTGTATCAAATACGCCGGACTGTAGCCCGTGGTTTCAGATACGCTCGTATTTATTGCTAGTGACAGCTCTGGGAGCAGTTCATCCTAGAGTCTTTGATTTTCTCCTGCAAACTGCGCAATCATCGTCTTGACTGTTCTGTTTGCTCTTTCTGTCGGATTTTCTTGCGGAGTGTATGGCGCCGTAAATTGATGTTTCACGCCCATTTCAGCCAAGAACTTTCGAAACATTCGACTTGTAAATTGTGTCCCGTTGTCGGTAATTAGCACCTTCGGTACTCCAAATCTCGCCAGTATTCTTTCTCTGAAGGCTTTGCAGAGTGTTTCGCTGGTTGCTTTTCGTAGCGGTACCATCTCCGTCCACTTTGAAAACTTGTCGAACATGACCAGCATCATGGTGTTGCCATGTTTTGATCTTGGCAATGGTCCAACGAAGTCCGCACATAGCATGGCCCAGGGCTCTTCTGCTATTTTCGTCAACATCTTTCCCACCGGTTGTTGTTGGCTTGCTTTATACTTTTGGCACACCTCGCAACACCGCACGTATTTACTAACCTGGCGGAACATTCCAGGCCAGTAGTACCTGTTAGCTATGCGTGCGATCGTCTTCCTTACCCCAAGATGCCCTGCGGTCAGTCCGTCGTGATTCTCTCTGAGTACTCTATCCCTCTGATAACTCGGCACACACAGTTTCCACGGCGCGCAGTCTTCGTCACCATTCTGTCTTGGTATGTGGCGGTAAAGATGACCTTCTTCAAACACATAATCAGCGTATTTTTCTGGTTTCGCTTTCACTTCTGCTATGCGCTGTTCTAGCCACGCGCATCTTTTCTCATATTCATCAGTAATTGTGCCAAGAGTTGTCAATGGTTGCCGCGAGAGCGCGTCTGCTACCACATTCAGCTTACCTTTTCGATATTGAATGTCGAATGTGTGCTGCTGCAGTTCTAACGCCCATCGCGCTATCCGTCCTGATGGACTTTCTATGCTGTTTAACCACTTCAGCGATAGATGATCAGTTATTACCGTGAATGCGTAACCCTCCAAGTATGGACGCATCTTCCGTATTGCCCAAATAATTGCTAAACACTCTTTTTCTGTGGAGGAGTAATTTAACTCGGCTTTACTCAGACGCCTGCTAGCGTAAGCAATCACTCGTTCTGTATTTTCAAACACTTGGGTAAGGACTGCGCCTAGCCCGTAGTCGCTCGCATCTGTCTGCAATGTGAATCGCTGGTTAAAGTCTGTACACGCCAGTATAGGTGCTTCCGTCAGTCTCGCCTTAAGCGCTTCGAATGCTTCTTGCTGTGCACTTTCCCATTTCCAGTGCTTACCCTTGCGTAACAGTGACGTCAAAGGGTGGACGACGTCCGCAAATTTTGGCACGAAGCGTCGGTACCATTACGCAATTCCCAGACATCGTCGTAGTTCTCGTACATTTGTTGGTGGCTGTAGTTCTTTAATCGCTGCTATCTTGTCTGGATCGGTGTGTATTCCTTGATCGCTCACCACGTGACCAAGGTATTTTAGCTCACTTCGGAAAAATTCACACTTTTCGGCATTGAGTCTCAGGTTTGCCTTCCTGAGTCGTCTGAGTCGTCTTCTTTTAGGTTCTCCAGATGCTCTTCGAACGTGTGCCCTGTCACGATAATGTCGTCTAAGTAGGCGAATGCGTGCGGTTCCATCTCTGCCCCAATTACTTGATCGAGAGCTCGTTGGAACGTAGCTGGGGCCGAATGTAGGCCAAACGGCATCACGCGCCACTGAAAGAGACCACGTCCAGGTACGGTAAACGCCGTGTACTGTTTGCTGCTCTCCTCCATGGGTATTTGCCAATAGCCGTTCTTCAAGTCTAAACTGCTGATGAATTTAGCGTCGCGCAGACGGTCTAAAATATGTTGTATGCGCGGTAGGGGGTAAGCGTCGGGGACTGATCGTGCGTTAAGTTGACGATAGTCAACGCAGAGCCTCCATTGTCCTGTCTTTTTCTTCACCAAGACGATTGGTGCGCTATGAGGACTATGTGACGGTTCTATGCATCCTTTATTGATCAATTCGTCTATTTCTTTGTCTATTATCGCCTGCATTGCCGGATTTTTCGGGTAGTACCGCTGCTTAATCGGGCGATCATCATGCATCACAATCTTGTGTACCGCTATGTCGGTGACTCCTTTTAATTCGTCAAATGCTTTCAGCTCTTGTTTCAAAAATTCTTGCACACGCTGATCTCTATCTTTACTCAGCGTGTTTCCTCCACGTCGCACTTTCATCGGAGTGCCTATCTGCGCGCTTGCATCCTCATTATGTTTTTGTTCTGTAAAGGCGACATTAACTTCGTCGTACCTGTTTACTGAATTTACCCTCTCGTCTTCGTTGTTTCTAGCGTGTTCATCTGGGCTGTTGCAGACGCTTGTACTTTCGTCTTTATTTATCTGATCCTTAATGTTGTTACATGTGGCAGTGCAGACATCTTCTGTGGCCACGTGCTCATCCCGGCTGTTGCACGCGCCTTCGCTGGCTTCCACGATGGAACATGTACATACTTCATTTTCTCTTCTCACTGAATGGACTGGAATGGAATAGTTGCCATATCGCAGCTCCACTCCAAACAATGCTAGTGAATCAACACCCAAGATTAATTGGTCACATGCGTTTCTCAGTACCAGTAGCGTGATTACGCAGCGCTTTTCTCCTAATGTGACTTCTACTTCAATTTCTTTATTAACATGCTGTACTGCTCCGTCGGCCAACTGTACTGTTGTGCGTACCATACGCGGTCTTGCCATGTCGGTGATTTTCGTAGCGAATCTTTCGTTTACGAAACTTCTCGTTGCGCCTGTGTCTATTATCGCTTCTGTTTCTTCGCCACCCAGGTATACTGTAGCGAAGATGCGACCGTGTTTTACGGCAAAAGGGTTGATTAATTCCGCGCTCTGTTCATTGGTCCGCCCGTCACCTCTTGCCTCTGACGGGTACCGCGGGTGTTTTCCGGACGGCGACAACAATCAAACGTGTGGACATTGCGCCGACCACACTCCCAGCAGAACATCACCTGTGGATTTCTACAACCACGTGACATGTGTCCACTGCTACCACATCGATGACACGCCATCCGTGGATTTATTGGCGCGAACGGATTGTCGTGCCTTTGACTATTATGTGCTTCTGATATCGGATCTTCACGAACTTGAAAATGTCGCTCTTTTTGCCTTGGCTGTGGGACGGCTCGGGTGGGCTCATTTTCGTCACGAAGTACCTCATATTCTTTTGCCATCTCGGTTAACTCCTCTAGACTTGTAAAATCTTTTCGCCGAATGTACAATGGATAGTCTTGCAGACTGTTGCGATATATTCTGTCTAGCTGCTGCGTAGCGTCGTAATCTGCGTGGCTCATCACGTCTAGCATAGCAACTACGTAGTCACTGAACGACTCCCTTTGTCGTTGGCGTCGCTGTCGGATCTCGTCTTCTATACCTTCGAAGTAGTGAGGTGGCAGGAAAAATTTAAGTAGATCACTCTTGAAGGTTCTCCATTCAACCCATTGTCGATTGCTTCTGCGAAACCATATCAATGCCTTATCGCGTAGTAATTCGGCCATGTAAAGCGGCAGCTGGTCGATGCAAATGTTATACATCTGGGCCAATTCTTCTACGCGTTCGATAAACGCTATCGGATCTCGGCCACCCTCATACTTTACCGACCATCACCTTACCTTGTCAATAACAGACTGCATGTACATGTCTCGCATGAACGCATCATTTGTCGTTGGCATCATCGGTGGTTGTTGCGCCATCGGTGGTTGTTGTATCATCGTTGGCTGCTGCATCGTCGTTGCTGCTGCCAGTATACTGCTGGTGTACTTGTATTCACAATTTTCTTCACTTTTTTTAAATTCAGTATTTTATTTTTCTCCAATTTTTTTTTTCCTTTATTTACATTTAACTTCACTTTCCTTTGTATTTAATTTGTTAATTATTTACTTCTTTACTTTCGCTGAACCAAACAATTATGTCCTCGTTGCAGATTGAACAAATTTGAGATTCTAGAAAATAATCGTTGAAGCAATCCAGATGAAAATTATGGCTACACAATGTTTTTACGATGAGTTCATTTTCGTTGATTTCGTTGTTGCAAATCTTGCAAATCATCTTTCGAGGACTCGAAGTGTCCATTTTAATTACAGCTACTTACTTTTAATTTTCCAAAACTTATTAAAGTCCCTGCTCGGGCGCCATCTGTAACGAAGTTTCTCGGGCTGAGGTATACTCGCCGGTTTTGTCCAGGGTTCGTTTACAGAAAAATAGATAAATGAAAAGATTAGTTTTATTTAAGTATTGTTATTCAGTTTCTTTATTGTCCCTTCAGTGGGTTTAATATTTTATTCGCTATTTTATAATACTTATTCGAGCTTAATACTAGTTTGGCGAGTTAATGCCTCGATCCGCTATTAATACGTTTGGGGAGTTAATGCCTCCAGCCGCTATAATAAAATACTTATTAAATCTTAAAGTAACTTAATACTAGTTTGGCGAGTTAATGCCTCGATCCGCTATAACTACAATTGGGGAGTTAATGCCTCCAACCACTACTTCCTACTTTTTGGGGAGTTAATGCCTCCAGCCGCTATGATAAAATACTTATTAAATCTTAAAGTAACTTAATACTAGTTTGGCGAGTTAATGCCTCGATCCGCTATAACTACAATTGGGGAGTTAATGCCTCCAACCACTACTTCCTACTATTTGGGGAGTTAATGCCTCCAACCGCTACTACTACATTTGGGGAGTTAATGCCTCCAACCACTATAACTACAATTGGGGAGTTAATGCCTCCAACCGCTACTACTACATTTGGGGAGTTAATGCCTCCAACCACTATTACTACGAGTTTGATGTGTACGAGGTCGTCGCCAGCATCGACCTGCTGCAATTGTGTCTCCTTTTATACTCTTTCTTGTGTCGATCGCCGTGTGCTTTGTTGTTGCGTAGTCTATGCAGTTGTTGTTGCTTCATTTGATGTTGTTGTATTACAGCCTATGCTTGCGTATACTGGATACTTATGCGTATCGTTGTTGTTGCTTGCGGGATGGCTGCAAGTGCGTGGAATTGTTCTTGTTTGTGGTATTGTTGCGCGTATGTAGAATTGTAAAATGTAGAATTGTAAAAAATACAAATTTGGGACACACAAATTTGTGTCCTCACAGTATATATACAAGGAAAAAAATCTATATTAAAAGGAAGAAAAATAAAATAAATACATATGAATTTGATTTACGTTCATACACAAATATATTCGATTTTACTTCATTAATATAGTTATTTTGTATGTAATTAATTTTATTGAAAATAACTATATTTTGTCTTTTTAAATACGTTCGATATATGAAGATACACTACTACATCTTCATTTATTTTAATTACATTCCGTATTTATTTAACACCAATATGTATGGTGAAACAACACAATTTTAAGTTATTAGCTAAAACTCATCTTTCCAGATGGTGCGGTTTCAAAGATTTGGACATATCTGAAATGTTTAAAATAATATATATTAAATATTGGCATTTTATCTATAACATCACCAACATGAGTATAGGGGTGGTGTAAGACGACGTAGAATCATGGACAGGCGACACTTTAGAAATTAGACAAAACATAGTAACCTTTAACGAAGGAATTTGTGTGACAGAATTTGTAGAATATTAGGAGATAGTTTCAAAAGGCAGCCATTAAGCTCGAACGGGCGACAATTTATTATATTAACCCCCCTGATCAATTATTTTCCGGTAACAACGATATCGGCTACAATTTGTTTCCAAATCGGTTGAATAATGTGTGACTACAATTTTTAATTCATGTATCAAACGAAACGTCGAGTACGTTTGTTTTGAAAGTGTTTTATATAAATCATACGCGAACGTAAAAAAAATAAATTTTTGTATATCAAAAAAATAGTTGGAAAAACAAAATTATTGAACAAACGCTCGAATCAAAGAGCGAAACTAAAAAAACTTTTAAATACGTTACACCAATTTTAGACGAAGGGGACTGAAAACGAGACGATCATAAAAATATACATGATAAGGTGCAAATAAACTTTTTTAGAAAATAATTTGTGTTTGTATTCAAACGTCGTGGGTCTTATTCCTACATTTATGTTTTAAACTAACAAATATAATAATATATGGGAATTGACCATTTATAAAGTCGCATGGTTTCATAGTCGTATTTAAGTTTCCTCGCGGGGACACGATCTTAAACGTTAGTAAAATGTCAACTTTAACTATAAAATAAATCTTTTGAGAAATAAGTGAATGAAATATATGTCAAAAATAAAAAAATATATTTAGTTTGACAATCAATATGTATAAAGAAAATTTGTAAAGCTCAACATTTTTTAAAAAGCCATTGTCCTCATGTTTAACTTAATTAATATTTGTTTTTGTTTCCAAATTTATTGTCCCAATTGATTTAATTATTATTTTTTTGATATATTAATATCTGTTCTAATTAATTTAGTAATGGTTCTAGTTCCGGTTTTCTGTTCCAGTTCCGCTTCTATAAAAAATAAAATAACGATAAAAAACGGTTCCAGTTCCGTTTCTATAAAAATGAAACGGTTCCGGTTACGGTTCGGTTCTTTTCCGGTTCCAGTTCCGGTTCCACCCGAGTTCTGGTTTATATCAATATCAACGACTACCTTTTGGCATTGCTAGTGCGCCTGCGATTTTTAAACGCTTGATAGAACAAATAATTAGTGGTATACCTGTCGGTCGATTCCAACATGCTTACATTTTATCTCCTAAATGCTAAAAAATATTTCGTTGGGCTCTTATGAGAATTCTCTTAAATGCGACTCTGACTTTCAATTCTCATAGCTAAAAGAGAATCAAACGTCAGAAAAAATCAAAAAAAAAAAATAAACTTAAAAAATTTTGTGTGTTAGAACTTTTTGTAATTTTTTTCGTTTTTTTTTTTTGCTGTCCCGGTTTACCAGTGGTCACCTTTTTTGGTTGATATTTCATTGCCTACTTAATTGGATTGTAGTGGCATTCTAAAGCAAATTTTTATTTGAAAATCCCCAACTTAAACATTTTTTGGTTTTTGATTTATGTAGAGTTTCCTCGACACTGGGGGATTTTTTTTACGTTTCCGTTGATTGCGATCTCTGTTGTGAGCATTCGCAATATTATTTTAATTGCGAAAACCACTACTAAAAGTCGAGTTTTATTAACATCCTGTTACACATTTCACTATTTGTGAAAGGGTGCAAACATTTTACTTTACCGGACGTTTTTTGACCACGTCCGGTAAAGTAAAATAAAAATATAATATTCCGACCCTCTGGATCAGGTTTGTAAAGTGTATGTTAAAAATCATTTAATTAAAATAAATCTGTTATCTCTAGCAAAAATGGAAGTTTTATACGCACAACCCCCCATTTTCAATAAAAAATTACGCAATTTTCCAAGAACCTTATTTTAAGCAAATTAAAAATAGTTATGCCACATCCTTCTCAATAATCTTCGGTATCCCAGATCCAAATTCAATAATAAGAACAATCATTAAATATATGAATCTTCAACTTTTAAATGTACTTGAAAACCTTAGCAAGTAAAGTGCACTTCTAGCGAATTTTTGCAGCGTTACATGTACCAATTATAACCCTTTTTAATTCTATATATAAGTGTAATAGCATGCTCTTCGACTTTACATTTCAAAAATTGCGATATTAATACACAAAATTAAAAATAAACACATTAAATTCCTAATATAATTTTAGCGCATAAAAAAACTCGTCTCAAAAAAAAAAAAAAAGGTTAACGGCCGGTTGCATACAACTTTTAACTGTGATTTAAAGTCTTAACTCATTGTTTAACTAAAATGTCTGTTGCATAAATCTTTCTTATAGCTTTAACTATTAGTTACGTTAACAACCCGATTTCCATGGATTAAGTACCAACATAAATTTATTTAACTATTGGAACAATGGTTTCATATGGACATTTTTGGAAAAATTAGTTTGAAAAAATAATTTCCCCAGAATCCATCAATGTCATTGAACATTTTTTTTTGGACCAGTTGGTTCATTTAGTAGTTTACATTAGACTGATTCAAATTTGTAGGAAAAATTTAGAACTAAATTTTCTTTCGCTCCGGTTTTTAAAATTAGCAATTTTTAGTAAACCGTTACAGTACAAAATAATGTGTTTGGCAAGCCATGAAGCCAAACACATTATTTTTTTATTATAGTAATTTTAACTGTCAAAATTTTCTACTTTTATTCTAACGAGTTTCGAATAACATTTTTGTATTATTGCACATACAACTATTTTTAAAATGATATATCACACTTATATTTTTAGTTATCGTATTATTAGTACATAGTAAAATTTTGCCTAAAAGACTGTCAACCCAAAAGTTGATGCACACCCCAAATTATTCAAGAAAATGTTTCGGATATCTCATCCGAGTATTTTAAGATCAAAGTAAAACCAGATGGGAATATTAGATCACATGTGAAATTTTGAAGTGGGGAAATGTGATAGTTGGTGTGATGAAGTTAGTAAGTCTAAGCCGACTATAAATACACTACACATATGCGATAATGTGCGCGGGTACTATTAAAAGTGCTGCATAGGTCACGAGGGATACGAATCTTAAAAATAACTCAAAACTTGCAATCGATGAAGAATTACCTTTCATTTAATACCCATATGTACAAATGGGTAGGTATACCGAATTTCAATTTTTTTTTTGGGTAACCACAAGTCGGTTCGCGAGAAAAAATTATTTTCAAATATTTGAGCAAAAAGTCAATATATATTTGGCCAAGAAAGTTCACTTAAGACAGTACAAAGTATAATTCCTTTGAAGATGTAAATTTTATATGAGGTATTTGAACATAAGAACGTAGCCGCGGTAGCTCAGTGGTTAGTGCATTGGACTGCGAGCCGAAAGGTCTCAAGCCTGGGGCTATAACAACATTTTTCTATACCGCGCTACCTCTCGGCAGTAAATGGCAAACCAGCGAGAGTAAAACATTGCCTATGAAAAGCTCTCACCCGCCGTTCGTATTTGGCAATAAATTGTAGGTCCCACCACTTTCAGTACAAATATAACATGCACAGCTCAAAATGGTAAGAGAGCTCGGCCAAAGTTCTTATAGGACTGCAGTGCCAAACTATTATTATTATTATTTGAACATTAGAGGTCGGTTATCAGGTCACAATAGATCGATCATGCCAATTTTCTTGTTCAGATTGCTTAGATATATAAGTAATTTAAATCTAAAGTTTCATTGATCTAGTTCTTCAATTTTTCTGTAATCGTGATTTCAACAGACAGACAGACGGACATCGCTAATTCGACTCAGGAGGTCATGCTGATCAAGAATATGTATATATATATATATATATATATATATATATATATATATATATATATATATATATATATATATATATATATATATATATATATATATATGTATATATATATGTATATATATATATATATATATATATATATATATATATATAATTATATATATATATATATATATATATATATATATATTTTTTTTTTTTTTTTTTTTTTTGTTTTCCATGCCAGGTATGCATCCTTTTGGGTGTTACAAACGGCGTACCAAACTGACTGAATATACCCTCTCACTCTTAATGTATGCAGACCATAAACCTTTAATATTTTCAATCCTAAAAAAGGTATACCAGTTTCAAGTGTGAATAGGCTGGCTTTAATTTTATCCGCTTATACTATTGAATTCACGAGCACTTAACAGCATGGCATTGCTTTTTAGTACTCAAGACTTCCACACAATGTTGATGATGAGTTTGACATAACTGAAGAATTAAGTAAAATTAACATTGTCGAAGATATAAAATTAAATTTAATGGATTCGAATACAATGGCAAGTTTTTCTAAAGCAGATAACGTTTTGTTGAAGGTGTTCGGTTGGCCTGATAAAGTTACCGAAGAAGAATTGTTTCTTATTTTCATCATCGTTTAAATTTAACAATTTTAAATGGAGTATTAACCATGCAGACTGATTATAATAGGATAATTGTGGCCTCTAAACTTCAGTGTAAATTCCTTAAACTGTTACATGAAAGTCATTGTGGAATTGTTAGAACAAAACAATTAGTACGTCGTTATTTCTGGTGGCCTAAGTTCGAAGACGAAAGTTTAAAACTTGTTTCTTCTTGCACGTACCAAAACAAGACCCATAATGGTATACAGTAACATCAGCTCCATTTCATCGTGCGTCGAATGGTCAAGCAGAAAGAATCGTGCGAACATTTAAAACGTCAATTAAGAAACAATTGATGGATGACAAAAGTATTTGAATGCCGTGATCTCGCGCGAAAAGTTTCTTCAGGAACAAAATGCGCGCAAAAAGATCCTACTCTACCACAAAGGTAGTAATTCGTAAAAAGGGTGAAGAACCAGACGACATCGTTTACTCCAACTCCTATTATGAATGGCCAGAATTTCACTGACCCGGTTGATAAAGCTAATCTCTTGGCAGAATTATTTGCAAATAATTCCACGCTCCCAGATAGTAATCAACCACTGCCTGTCGTCGATTCTGTGTCTTCTGCAATGCCGGATATTCATTTTCGAACTCGGGCAGTTAAAAAGGTTTTAGCAAACCTCAACATTAACAAAGCCTCTGGGCCAGGTGGCATATCTGCCCATGTGTTGGAGAAGTGCGCGTCAACGCTGGCTTGTCCATTGCGTAACCTTTTCAACATCTCCTACACGACAGGAGTTTTTCCATCTTGTTGGAAGGTTGCCAATGTCCAGCCAGTTCCGAAAAAGGGCGAGGCTACGAACCCTGCCAATTACCGACCCATTGCAATATGCTCTGCACTCTCCAAGGTAATGGAGAGCGTAATAAACTTCCACCTTGTGAACTATCTTGAACACAACGAATTGCTCAGTGACCGCCAATATGGTTTCCGTAGGACCAGATCCACAGGTGACTTGATGGCGGTCCTCTTCGAAAAGTGGAATAATTGTGTTCACCTTTTCGGGGAGAGTAAGGCTGTTGCTCTCGATATTTCAAAGGCTTTTGATCGAGTGTGGCATAAAGCCCTCGTTTCAAAACTAATTGCATTTGGTGTCGGGAAATCTTTTACTCGATGGATATCGAGTTTTCTCCAGGGTCGTTCAATACGAGTTGCGATGGATGGTGTCTTTTCAGAACAACATTTCATCAATTCTGGAGTTCCGCAGGGTTCCGTCCTATCTCCGTCCCTATTTCTGGTATTTATCAATGATCTTCTGTCATTGACTCAGAGCCCAATTCACTCCTTTGCAGATGACAGTAACATTTGCCATTCATACTCGTTCAACAAGCGTCCAAACTCTTTGGAGATTGAGAGTAAAAGACGCACTATGAATGACACACTCAATAATGACCTTAAAACAATCTCCGAGTGGGGTCTTGCAAATAGAGTTGATTTTAATGCAAGCAAGACCCAATGTTGTCTGTTATCTCACAAAAGAATGAATTCACTCCTCCCTCCCCTCTATATGGGTATTGTGGATATTGCGCAGTCGGCTGCTCTTGACGTTCTGGGCATATCAATTCAATGTGATCTTCGTTGGAATGATCACATATTTAATGTGTCGAAAGAAGCGGCCAAGTGCCTCGGTTTTTTAAAACGGTGTAAAACACATTATACACTACCTATATTCGGCCTAAAATGGAATTCAATTCGCACATTTGGGCAGGGGCTTCAAAATCCTCCTTGGAGTTCCTGGACTGAGTACAGCAACGTGCGATATATTTAATAGGGGATGAAAATATTTCATCGTCTATTGGTTCTCTTGAGACCCGAAGGACCGTTGGGTGTGTAAGTCTGTTTTATAGGTATTACAACGGTAAGTGCTCGAGGGAAATACATGGCCTGATTCCACCAGGTCGTGTGTTTTCTCGTTCTACTCGGGCATCAAACCAAGCCCACCCCTTCGTAGTCCACTCGGCTCTCAACAGAACCACGCATTATAGAGAGAATTCGTTTTTCAGTCGCACGACACGTTTGTGGAACAATCTCCCTTCGTCCGTTTTTACCGACATTTTCGATATTGGCAAGTTCAAAACAAACATTCACCGACACTACTACATCTTTCCCCCCTCCCTTTAACCTATCATCCCTTTTTACGATCTACACTGTGCATTGCATGTATAGGGGGCATCCCCTGAGCGTTGGTTAATTTGAAAAAAAAAAAAAAAAAACAAAGTTTTCTAAGGAAGATAATTGGATAAAGTGTACTATGCATTACTGAATGCATTATAACATATCGATGTTATCATGCAATTACTGGTATACATTACTAAATGCATTCTTTGTATTCTATTGGTAATGTTTTTATACATTACACCTATGAGGTACAGGGTATATTAACTTTGTGCATATATTTTGTAACGCCCGTTAAGAGGCGTGTCCGGTATGGAAAAGTATACATATTCTTGATCAGCATCACTACCCGAGTCTGTTTAGCCATGTCCGTCTGTCTGTCTGTTCGTCTTGCTGTCCGAATACAGATAAACTTGAGAAATACTGATCAGAATACTATGAAATTTCGTCTTAATATATTTTGCTCAGAAATAGAAACTGAGTTTAAAAATGAGATAAATTGGTCAACGGACACGCCCACCTCCAATACCAGTCACTTTCATATAACTCTTTAGGAACTAATAAATCGAAAAGTATTCAACATTTAAAACATATTGTTATAATTCATCTAAAAATATGTGGTCCCAAAATGGGCGAGAACCGCCCACTTTTTTTTTTCATTATATACCGGGTTTTCATAGTGGAAATTTGATCCGTAAATTATTAAAATCAAATCTATGAAGTATTAGCTTTACAAAATTTTAAATATAGGCGTGGTCCGCCCAATTATATTTTTATATTTTTTTTTTATTAGTTTTTTATACTTTTATATCAATTTTTTAATTTATGGGGATAAAAGACGTAAATTTCTGATATGTAAATAATATTCTGAGGGTGGGGAAGTTCAGCATAATTAAAATTTTTAAAATTAAGGTATGCAATTAAATATCCCTCATTAATATCCCCACCAAAAGTGTAGGGTAGGGCCTATAAAAATCCGCCCCATGTGACCGAACTTACCCATGTGACCTAACTTTCCCAACTCGTTTTTATATAAAATAATAGGTTATTTTATTACTTTGTTGTTCCACGTGTACTAACACTAATTTATTTTTATGACAAATATAACACAATTTACATTAAAACATAATTTTAAAAATTCTTATCATCTGCTGGATTCGAACTCGGGACCTACAGACTCATAAACGCACACCTCAGACAACTGAAAATCTTCGGTAATTAATACCTCTCTAAATAGATTACAAGTTGCAATACCAGTATTGTGCAAGGTATTGCAAAAAGTAAAATACAATATCATATGCAATACTACTAATGCAATTGGTATGCTAAATTATTCCATAGTGCATAGCATAAATAAGAAAATTTTTATTATTTTTATTGCATTTTTAATAAAATAATTCCATTTATTGTTGACATTAGAAATTTATATAATTAAGCTAATAAAGTTATTTTTGAAAATAAAAGAAATAATTATTTGCTTGACAAAGCAAGACAAAGTAATAAAACATTTAAATCATTTAATGCAATTTACAAATAATATTTTAATCTATATTTCAATATTTCTTAAAATTATTCGAAAAAATTTCAAAATAATAAACATTTAATTTTTAATTTTTTTTTTGTGAAATTTCTGCAGTCAATTGTTTTTTAGTCTATAAGAAGTATTTTGACACTATAACAACGTTGCAAAATAATTGTGTCAATGCAGTTTGACATTTATAATTTTAATATTAACTACTATGAGGTCAAGGTATATTAAGTTTGTGCATATATTGTAACGACCCTTAGGACGTGTGTCCAGTATGGAAAAATATATATATTCTTGATCAACATGTATGTCTGCCCGAAACCTTGGTAACTTGAAAAATACTGATCAGTATGCGATGAAATTTTGTTTCAATATGTTTTACCCCAAAAAATGGTTTTGACTTCGGAAATGACCCTAATCGGTTATTGGATACACTCAACTTCCATACAAGTTACTTATAATCATATAACATTTTAGGAGCCAATAACTCAAAAAGTAGTCAAACGATAGTTATAAAATTTAAAAGCTTCGGGTTTCGGACAGACATAAATGTTGATCAATAATATATATATATATATATATATATATATATATATATATATATACTTTTCCATACTGGACACACGTCCTAAGGGTCGTTACAATATATTCACAAACTTAATATACCCTGACCTCATAGGTGTTGACTAATATATGAATCAACTCATTATCAACTTCTCCAGAGATTTCATTCAGCAGTGGTCCAAATAAGTATTTCGATTTGGTGGTTTATATCCAATTCTAAAATTAAAAAAAAATATATCGTACTCTGAAAACCTCAAATATATTTCTTAAGATATAATTCAATAAATGTACAATAATCCAAAGTGAATAAAATCCAAAAAAACCGGATTGATTTTTTTGGAGTGTAGATAAAAACTCAGCCCTGATGGAGTAGTCAAATCAAAAATAATGTTCGCGTTTGTTTAAAAAAAAATCACTTGACTAATTCGTTGAAACCTTTTTTGTGTCAATTTCTGTTATTTATATTTTTAATAATATTTAAAGAGTTGTTTTTTTTTTTCAAAACCCTTTAAATCATTTAAGTAGATAAAATAATGGTATTTTTCCCAATAAAACTCAAACTATTTTTAAAGTGAATAGATGTTTTTTTATAAATTTTAGTTTAGTTTTTTATGTATATTTGTTTGTCAAAATCGACAATTCTTATACTAATATCGACAATTCTTAAAAAATAGATATTTTATCGTTAAATTTGTTTCCTTGTCTGTCTGTTCGGTACACATTTTATATTTGATTTTAAACTAACTTCCTGATGAGCTAGACACTTAAAATTCTAAACATAGCCTAGAACTGGATGACAATGCAATATTAACGTTTTATAGTTTGCCTGTTCTTCGTGGTTCTGTCGCTATGGTTCCATATTAAAGACACCTTGAAAAATGCATAATTTTAATTTTAATGATAATCGGTCGTTCGAATTATGTCACATGAAAACTGACACAAAAAATAAGAAAAGCAAAAATTGAAATCAAAAATACTTTTTAGTATACAACTTTTTTTAGGTGTACATTTTAATTAAAATTAAAATGAAAACGTGGACGTGAGACAATATTGTCTATTGAAAGCGCCAGGCGGGTTTCGTATTTAATCTTACTAAAAAGTTAATCTTAAAAACATTGCACTGAGGGACAGAAGTCAATTCTAGCTCGGGAGGGACAGAAGTCAATTCTACAGTTTTGCTCCAATATTAACGAAACTTTACACAAATCATACATGTTCTATGAATAGATTTCAATTTTAAAATGAACAAGATTGGTCCATTGCCACGCCCACCTGTGATATAATTGAAATGGTAAAATGACTATAACTTTTGTTTGGAATGAGATATTTTGTTTATAATTGGTATTTAGATAAATACTGTAATTGCACATTACCGTTCTTAATATGGGTGTTATTGGGCAACTGCCACGCCTACCATTTTCTTAAACTATATAACATGACCATCGTAAGAGATATTCTGATAATAATAGGTACTATGATACGTATCACAATTCTTAACTAACATACCAAATATGAGCCAGTTTTGTCAACTATAATGACAGAAAAGGCAAAACTGACATATTAAAGTAACAAAATTTAATTAAATTATTTTACGATTTTCGTATTTTTCTCATCACTTAAACTCATTTTAATGCAGGCATGTTTAACACCGTTAGAAAGAAGACATTTCAGACATTATGCCTGTAAAAAGACTTCTGAGATCATTTGGAAGGTTTTTTTTCCATGTCTACTTTTGTATAAAAAATACTTAATTTTTGTTTTTGTTTTTGACAGATAATCAGGAAAAACGTGAATAGCCATTTGAAATTTTTGATACACAAGTTGATAGTTCTCTCAATTGCCGATAATATAAAACTAACACTCTGCATGTGGAGTATATATTGAAAGAGTTATGACAGTTTTAATGTAACCCATTTTTATTTCTTGAAAAGCACTTGTTTAATTTTTTCGCTTTAAGCAAGCTTTCAGAAGGATTTTTTCACTAGGGTGTATCATTTTTTGTTCTCATAAATTATTAATAAAATGACATATTTTTAAACTTTCTGCAACAAACTTTAATTTCTGATTTTCGGCGAGCTAGACTAAGCTTATGTCCCATAGTGCATTGTATATTATAAAATAGTTACTATTTAAATTTTTGCATAAAAAGATGTTAACAAAACAAACAGAAATAAATAGAGAAAATCACATTATACTCCTTCATGATTATGCAGCATCTAGTAATGCAATACTGAAACAATTTCTCGCATCAGGAACCGGTTTTTAAACACTCATTACAATTAACATCCAAAGATTGCATTTCGGAATAAATTCGAACGGTAATGCATGTTCGTTATTTTGCTGGGACCACACACAATACATATATTCACTTTTTTTGCTGGGATGTCCGAATTTTATCCACTTAAAGAAAAACAAGAGTTTTTGACTTTTTTTTTAATTTTGTGCATTTTACGAATTATATCTTAGGAAATATATTTGAGGTTTTCAGAGTAAAATATATTTTTTGAAAATTTAAGAATTGGATATAAATCACCAAATCGAAAACGCTTATTTGAACCACTGCTGAATGTTGATTCATATATATATTAGCCAACATAGACAACAAAAAAGTCCGATGGAGTGGATTTTTTTTTTAAACAATCGGATTTTTTTCAGCCCTGACCCACACATTTCAAAGTTTAGTCTGGCTCTGTAGATTAACATGTAACGAATTTTTATCGATACACGCTGCAAAAAAAATGGCTCTCCCAAACATAATTTTGCAGTGATTAACATGTATGTTTGGAATTTTATGTAAACATAATATATAATTGACTGATAAATCATTTGTAAACAGGGTTGTATTGAGATTTCAACAGTGTTGTAATGAGCTCTGACTTACATTATAATATCCCGGAAACACTTTAATGTTGTCCCTTAAAATGGAATATGTTCTAATGGAAACATAATAATTACTACATCCAAATAAAATAAATATTTGAACCAAAACATAAATATGTTCAAAATAAAACATGATTTTGAACGTCATGAATATAAATATGTTTCCAGTAATACATATCAGTTGTTTCAGTTCTAAAAGTAGTACGTTTGCATAGAAACATATTTAAATATTTGTGGAAAGAAATCCTGAAAATTAAATAAAAATAAAATGTTGTTTTTTTTATTAATTTTTATTAAAAATCTTTAAACATGCACAGTGGGAATTTATAATAATTGAATTCATATACAAATTTTTAAATGCATAAGTAATTAATTCGTTTCAAACTGCAAGTACAAGTGACAGCAGTAATGAATGCACAATTGCACCAGCAGACGCTAAACCAGACGATCCAGGCTCGCTTTATGTTTGTTACAGTTACAGTTGATCACATAGCGTAGGCAAGGAATTCACGGAGGCTTTTGTAAAAAACATGCCAAATTCTCAGTTACAGTTGATCACATAGCGTAGGCAAGGAATTCACGGAGGCTTTTGTAAAAAACATGCCAAATTCTCAGTTACAGTTGATCACATAGCGCAGGCAAGGAATTCACGGAGGTGTTTGAAAATCGAAACACAGATTTTATTTGTGGTTTTTTCACATTAGTTTCAGAAATTATATGCTGCACTATATTATACTCTGTTACTATTGTACTTTTTGTAACACAATTTATATATTTATTTAATTTACAAATAACAAAATTATTACCGACGCAAACACGTTTTCTCAACGAACAACAAAAGACACGTACGCAGAAAATGCCGATCACCGAGTGTCAACTTTGTATACAAAAAGGGAGCTGCAAAAATACTTTTATTTACTTTTGAATTCATTTTTTTGTTTGTTTTCAAACATCAGTATGTTTAAAATGACCCTATACATACTTCAAACGACGACAAAAGAGACGTAGATAGAAAATTCTGCTCAACGAGTGCCAACTTCGTATACAAGAAGAATGTTGGAAGAATACATTTATTTAAATCCAATTTCTTTTTTTGTTTGTTTCTAGGTAGAAAATGCTGCGCAACGTTGCCAACGTCGTCAGTCGATAAATTATCGAATTAAGACGAGCGTTACGAACATACGTTGTATTTAGATTTGATTAGCATTTTCTGTGTATCGAAACATAGTTTTAACCAAGTAAATTGCCAAGAAATAGTTTATTCAAATGCAATTAAAATTTTATGTTGGTATTGTAACATATGGTAAATTTGACAGATTATTATGGTAAATTTGTTATGGTAAATTTGACAGATTCTGCTGGACACTATAATAATGTTTACACGTCAACAAAAATAAATTCAATTTCGATTATAATTTAATTACACTTCATTTCTAATACATGTATGGTAATTTCGTATTACTTTTTAATTGCATTCAAACATATTCAAACAAATCTTTTCTATCCGTGTACATAGAATTGAATCGGTTCTTGGCTAAGAATGGACATCTATGTAGACATCTGTACTGAAACGCAAAAAATTATATTTAAACAAAAAAAAATGAGAATCGGTATATAGAAAAACTGTGCCATGGGACAAGTAATTCTCTACATTTTTCCATTTAAATTTCGTTACGTACATGCCAAACTAACGAAAAAATCTAGAACTCATGACGAAATCTGTACTTTGTAATAATGGGCGGACTACGCATATTTTTAAAACATATATTCAGATTTGTAACGCTAATATTTTACAGATATGTTTTCAATAATTTACGACTAAAATGACCACTACAAAAAAAAACGAAAAATAATGTATTAAATATGTAGACGGATCGCGTCTATTTTTGAAACACTTATTTTAAGGTGAATTCTAGCAAGCGTTTTAAATTTTATAAATATCTCTTGAATACTTTTTGAGTTATTGGTTCCTAAAATGTTATATGATTATAAGTAACTTGTATGGAAGTTGAGTGTATCCATTAAACGATTAGGCACATTTCCGAAGTCATAGCCATTTTTTGGGGTAAAACATATTGAAACAAAATTTCATCGCATACTGATCAGTATTTTTCAAGTTACCAAGGTTTCGGGCAGACATACATGTTGATCAAGAATATATATATACTTTTCCATACTGGACACACGTCCTAAGGGTCGTTACAATATATGCACAAACTTAATATACCCTGACCTCATAGTAGTTAATATTAAAATTATAAATGTCAAACTGCATTGACACAATTATTTTGCAACGTTGTTATAGTGTCAAAATACTTCTTATAGACTAAAAAACAATTGACTGCAGAAATTTCACAAAAAAAAAAAATTAAAAATTAAATGTTTATTATTTTGAAATTTTTTCGAATAATTTTAAGAAATATTGAAATATAGATTAAAATATTATTTGTAAATTGCATTAAATTATTTAAATGTTTTATTACTTGATTTACAAAAGTTCATTTTTTGTAATAGCTTTGTCAAGCAAATAATTATTTAATTTCAATTAATATATGTAAATTGTGTTATATTTGTCATAAAATAAATTAGTATTGTTATAGTGTTAGTACACGTGGAACAACAAAGTAATAAAATAATCTATTATTTTATATAAAAACGAGTTGGGGAAGTTAGGTCACATGGGTAGGTTCGGTCACATGGGGCGGATTTTTATAGTCGGTCGGGCCCGACTATGGAATATTCTACACTTTTGGTGGGGATATTAATGAGGGTTATTTAATTGAATATCTTAATTTTAAAGTTTTTAATTATGCTGAACTTCTCCACCCTCAGAATATTATTTACATATCAGAAATTTACGTATTTTATCCCCATAAATTAAAAAATTTATATAAAAGTTTTTATACTTATATAATAATAATAATAGTTTGGCGCTACAGTCCTATATAGAACTTCGGCCGAGCTCTCTCACCATTTTGAGCTGTGCGTGTTATATTTGTACTCAATTGCCGAATCCGAACGGCGGGTGAGAGCTTTTCATAGGCAATGGTTTTACTCTCGTAGGTTTGCCATTTACTGACGAGAGGTAGCGCGGTATAGAAAAATGTTTTCTATGAAAAGATGTTTTTAGCCCCAGTCCAGGCTTGAACCGGGGACCTTTCGGCTCGCAGTCCAACGCACTAACCACTGAGCTACCGCGGCTATATACTAATACTAATAAAAAAAATTAAAAAAATATAATTGGGCGGACCACGCCTATATTTAAAATTTTGTAAGGCTAATATTTCATAGATTTGATTTTAATAATTTAAGGATCAAATTTCCACTATGAAAATCCGGGAAATAATGAAAAAAAATGTGGGCGGATCACGCCCATTTTTAGACCACATATTTTTAGATGAATTATAACAATATGTTTTAAATTTTGTAACTATATCTTGAATACTTTTCGAGTTATTAGTTCCTAAAGAGTTATATAAAAGAGACTGGTATGGGAGGTGGGCGTGTCCGTTGACCAATTTGTCTCATTTTTAAACTCAGTTTCTATTTTTTAAGACGATATATTAAGACGAAATTTCATCGTATTCTGATCAGTATTTCTCAAGTTTTTCTGTATTCGGACAGCAAGACGGACAGACAGACAGACAGACATGGCTCAACGGACTCGGGTAGTGATGCTGATCAAGAATATATATACTTTTCCATACTGGACACACTTCCTAAGGGGCGTTACAATATATGCACAAAGTTAATATACCCTGTACCTCATAGGTGTAGGGTATAAAAACATTACCAATTGAATACAAGGAATGCATTTAGTAATGTATACCAGTAATTTAAACAAAAGCTGCATTATAAAAAAAAAAAATTAAAACTTAACTTTTTTTTTTTAATTTGATGAAAAAAATCCTAAGGGTCTAATACAAAATGTCAATATTATTATTTTTTTTTAATAATTTTGATCAATTTTATGTAAAATGAATATAATATTATTCGCCTAAGATATAAATTGTAGAAGATACAATTAAAAACTAATTTCTATCTGCTTTTATATAATAAATTTTGAGTGTTCCAGATACACCCCTTCTTCGTAACATATTTTTTTTCATGAAATGAACCAATGAATCAGTGCATAAAATATTTGCATCCTGAAGCGTACCACCCTGTTTATATAAAACTCTATATTACTTATAATTTTTCCAGGCTTATCGACATACTTAGCAGTAAAAACATTAATAAAAAAAAATAAATCGCCATCGTCATATTGTATCATATAATACCAAAATTTATTTTTATAGTACGCAAATAACTACCAAAAGGTACATTTCACGGCTTAAAAATTGAATTACAATAAAGTATGCCACGTGTTCAATTTCTTTTTATGTTAATTATGTTTACTGGATATTTAAGAGAAGTTATCGACACATTTTAAATCTGTAGCAAGATGGCGAAAATGGATGTGAACTATCTAACAATAGTATATGTTAAAATCGGTGAATAAATTGATAATTTCATTGAAATCTGTAGTGAATTATGTTCAAGATTCCAAAATTTCATCAAAATCCAAACAAAAATAAGAAAGTTATTCAACTTTAATCAGACCTACCTACAAACGATTTTAAATTGGCTAAAAACAGAAAATCGCGATGCCCGACCTCTAAGTGTTTTTTGATTTAGCCAAAATGTTATGTGAATTACTTTTTTAATGTGCTTAAACTTTTTAGGGTGGTCCCGTAGTAATATCGAAAAAGTCGTTTTTTTGAACCACTCTAAAGATCACGAAGATGTTTAAAAACTATGACAAGATCGCTGAGAAGAACACTCATCTCGAACAAATCTTCAACCAAGTCAAGGGGACCAAAGCTCTTTTGAACGACTTAGAGCCCAACGTATCAGTATGACGACGTCCACTAGAGATAGTCCATTTGCGAATTCAACAAGAACCATCGAAGCCCAACAGATCCAACGCACTACTTATAACAAACCATTAGAGATGAACAAGTAAAAACCGAACCAACACACAGAAAAACAAGTGGAGCCGACTATAAATACCCTACACATATGTGTGGTTACCATTAAAAGTGGTATATAGGTCACCAGGGTATACGAATCCTGAAAATAACTACAAACTTTCAATCGCTGAAGAATGTTCATTCATTTGATACCCATATTTACAAATGGGTAGGTGTACCGAATTTTATTTTTTTTTTTGGAACCACAAGTCGTTTCGCCGGAAACCATTATTTTCATGTATTTGAGCATGAGTCAATATATATTTGACCAAAAAAAGTTTTCCTAAGCACATATACAGTAAAATTGATCTGTAGATATAAATTTTATACGAGGTATTTGAACATAAGTGGTCGGTTCTCAGGTGACAATAGACCGATCATGCCAATTTTCAGACAGCTTAGATATATAAGTAATCTAAATCTTAAGTTTCATTGCTGTAGCTCTTCTATTTTTTCTGTAATCGTGATTTCAACAGACAGACAGACAGACAGAGAGACAGACAGACAGACAGACAGACAGACAGACAGACAGACATACAGATAGACAGCCAGACAGACAGACGGACAGACAGACGGACAGACGGACATCGCTAAATCGACTCAGGAGGTCATGCTGATCAAGAATATATATACTTGTCCATACCGGACATGCTTCCTTATGGGTGTTACAAACGGCGTACCAAACTGAATATACCCTTTCACTTTTAGTGTAGGGTATAAAAATCCGATTCGGACAAATTCAAAAATATTTGGATGCATCGGAATTTTTCAAAAAGCAGTTTGTAAATGTTTAATGATCTATATTTAATCTTAGATAGCCATACAATTTTGTAAAATTTGGAAATTTTGAGGGTCAATTAAAAATACGAGTATAAATTTTTCAAAAAAAAAAAACAAAAATATTAATGAATTAATACTGTTCAGAAAATATACTATTAAAACAAATAATGTCCAATGATTTTTTTTTTAAAAATTTGCCTGCGCCGCTTCTATTATTAATACAAAAATAGGTCATATGGGACGGACTTTTTTTGGTCGGTCGGGCCCTACTATGGAATACCCTACACTTTGGTGGGGATATTAATATGGGACATTTAATTGTATGCCTACCTTTTAAAGTTCTTAGTTATGTTGAACATTCTTACACTTATAATATTATTTATATATCAGACATTTTCGACGTATATCCCAATAATTTAAAATATTGATATGAAAGTAAAAAATAATATAATCAAAAAAATGTTAAAAATAAATGTGGGCGGATCACGTCTACTTTTAAAACATATGTGGAAATTTGTTTTCATAATTTGGGAATAAAATGTATACTATTGAAAAGCGAATATTTCTAGGAACATATATTTCTAGGTAAATTCTAACAATACATTTTAAATTTTATAAGTATGTCTTTAATACTTTTCGAGTTATTGGTTCCTAACATGTTATATATAAGTGACTTGTATGGGAGGTGGGCGTGTCCGTTGAACGATTTAGCACAGGGATAATTTATGTTTTGCAGCAAACATATATTACAAGTTATACACATGAATATACAGGATTTTGTGAATCTTTCATAGGGTTTTTTGTTTGGAAATTTTTAGGGTCAATAAAAAACGAGTGGATATGTTCAGATAATTTACTATTAAAACAGATAATGTACAATGAAATTTTTCCAAAAAATTTGCCTGCGGCGCTTCTATTGTTGTTATAACTATAATAATATAAAAATACACTAATAATAAAAAAATAACTTTAGATTACAAATAATTAATAGAAAAATGGCGCGATTTTTTCGAATAAAAAAATTCCTGCGACGCTTCTAACAGTGCTATATAAAATTCTAAAAAAAATGGCTGACTATTATATACAAAAAAAAACCTTCAATCCTTTAATGCCCACTGGTTCCGCCAGGATCCAACGGATGAAAATCCAAACTTTGCTCAACGAATTTTATTTAATCTTCCCACTTCGACTTTTAAAAAGTTTATTGATCCAAGCGCCACCGTTTGCGCCGATTCTCGTTTAAAACAAACTTTATTTGCCGGCTGTATGTCCAGTAAGGGCAATTAACCTAAAGAAAATTAACTTTTGTAAAATTGAGTACTTTCATTTTATTGTGGTGAATTTGTTGAAATCGAAGCTGAAAAATTGTCGTGATCGCTGTAGTATCTAAGGACTGCGTCGAATAAAATTGTCCGCTACAAAAATGAAAAAATCTAGAAATCTAGTAATCGAATTTTTATAGAATAAAATATTTTATTTTGCAAATTATTTTTAGATTAAAAAAAAAAAATATAAAAAAAACAAGAATTTAATATTTTTTAATAAAAAGTTTTAATTTTTTCGGAACCCCTTCCATTAATGTTGTAATGGTAGTGTCCGACACCCTCACAGCTGCTGAAGACCACTTTCTTTTAAAGTCTTGAAGGTCTTTGGCCACTTTTTTTGTTGTCTTCATCTCCCTTTTTACTAAAGCCCAGTATCTGTCAATCGGCCTGAGTTCTGGACAGTTTGGTGGATTGGCTTCTCTAGGCACCAAAATCACTGCATTTTGTTGGATCCACTCTAAGGCCGTTTTGCTGTAGTGACATGAAGCGAGGTCAGGCCAAAAAAATGTGGACACTTCATGTTGGCGTAAAAATGGAAGCAATCTCTTTTGCAAGCATTCCTACACATATATTTCGCTATTAATTGTACCCGATGTCACGAATGAGCTGCTCCTTTTTCCACAAATGCAAATTGCCTGCCAAACAAGGAATTTCTTTGGGAATTTTGTCATTTTTTTTGATTTGAATTTTTCAGCGACATTTCCTCAAGAATCGGCTGTATAAAATTCCTGCCCAGGTAGCTGAGAAAAGTCCGCTAAAACATAAGTTTCGTCGTCCATTTTTATGCTTTTATGCTTTTATTTACATTTTCCACGATTTTCCGCAAGGAACCATCGACGAATTTTAGATCTGGTTCATGTAAGTAACACCTATGCGCAAAGTCGTACAACAAAAGTTGTCCAGATTCGCGAGTTCTATTTTAAGGGTTAATATGTGTAAGGGATTTTAAGTTTTTTAAAAGTTAATCTTGCCACTCTCATATTCCAAAAAATTAAGTTAAAAATTTTTATTTTTTTTATTTTTAAAGGGTACCACGTGATGTTGATGTCACTTTTTATATTTTTGTAACTTTTTTCCCGCCCACTTTGATATAATCCAAAATCCGGTGGGATATCGTGTGATAACAATTTTGATTCATGTATACACAGGGAAAAATTATGTTTTGCAGTTACATACATGAATTTACAAGATTTAAAAATTTAATTAAAAATTCTAAATTCTAAAAATTTAATTTAATTCTATTCGGAAATATTATGTGTCATACCCCCCCTAAGATTCTTCTTAGGACCGGCCCTGCGCGCACATTATCACATATGGGCATTTCCAGCAAAACGTCAACCACGACCGAAAAATTCATAATGCTCAAATCTTTGAAATAATGATGGATTTTGAATCTTAAATATCTGAGAAGACATTTCTATTCCGTTAGCGGCATTGTATAAAAAATACTCATAAATTTACGTTACAATGAAATATGTAAATATACCAATTTTTCATGTATTTTGAGAAACCAATTTAATTAACTTTAAAGGCATACAGATACAAAATATTATTTTCTGTTTTTTCTGGTAACATTATTAATTATTTCTAAAACTTAAAAATAATGATACAAATTAAAATAACGGAAAATTTTTGATTTTTGTATATGGGTTTTCGATGTCCCGTCCGGAACCAAAAAGATACATTTATTAACATAGTAAACTGAAAAGTTTTTTTTAAAGAGTTGAATCCACTGTTTCCAAAGCAGAATTTCCTCGGCATTTCCAAATATGTAAACTTCATTTTCCTAGTAATTCTAGAACATTTTTTACAGCTAATTGAAATCTGTCCCGTCCGGAACTTTGAGTACCAAAAGTGTAAAACTATAATAAATATCAAAAAAAAAAAATGTTTTTTCAAAAAAGTAAAAAAAAAACTAATTTAATTAACTTTAAAGGCATACAGATACAAAATATTATTTTCTGTTTTTTCTGGTAACATTATTAATTATTTCTAAAACTTAAAAATAATGATACAAATTAAAATAACGGAAAAATTTTGATTTTTGTATATGGGTTTTCGATGTCCCGTCCGGAACCAAAAAGATACATTTATTAACATAGTAAACTGAAAAGTTTTTTTTCCAAAGCAGAATTTCCTCGGCATTTCCAAATATGTAAACATCATTTTCCTAGTAATTCTAGAACATTTTTACAGCTAATTGAAATCTGTCCCGTCCGGAACTTTGAGTACCAAAAGTGTAAAACTATAATAAATATCAAAAAAAAAATGTTTTGATAAAACTTTATACTTTAGCAACAAAGTGCAAATATACAAAGAAAGCACGTTATTTAAACTATTTTTAAAAATATTTCGAAAAAATCATTTGTACGCTGACTTTTTGGAATATCCATAAGAACCTCGATATTTACTTCTGTTTTTGTCCCGTCCGGAACGTCCATTATTTAATTTATATCTCTTGATCTACCGTATAGAATTCTATAATTTTTTGCAGATGCTTAGATGCTTAATTAAATATTTTATGTACGATTTAAGCACAGCAATTATGTTGTAACATTCTCAAAAAATAAATATTTTTATTATTAGAAAAATAGATAAAATTATCCGATTTCTTATTATGTTATTCCAATTGGTTATTGCAAAAACAGTAGGACCAAATTCGATTATAAAGAATATGTGTCGGACGTCTCCCGAGTATTTTAAGACTTAAATTAAAAAATATAGTAGGCAGGATTTTTAAAATATCGCGGTATTTTTTTTTTTGCGGTTTATGGAAAAATATTGAAAAAATTGTAATCGCGATATTTTAAAAACTTTTTTTTAATTTTGTCTACAAATACTCGGGGGGGGGGGATGTCCGAATTTTTCAGTTTTTTATTCAAACATTTTGAATAACGAATAAATTTTATTTGTATGGAAATCATTTCTTTTAATTTTTTTAGAATAAAATTGTATATTCACATATATTTTTTTATACCCTACACTAAGAGTGAAAAGGTATATTCAGTTTGGTACGCCGTTTGTAACACCCAGAAGGCAGCATCTTCGGTAAGGACAAGTATATATATTCTTGATCAGCATGATCTCCTGAGTCGATTTAGCGATGTCCGTATGTTCGTCTGTCTGTTTGTTCCTCTGTCTGTCTGTTGAAATCAAGATTTCAAAATAAATAGAAGAGCTAGAGCAATGAAACTTTAGATTTAGATTACTTATACAAGAAAATTTGCATGATCGGTCTATTGTGACCTGAGAACCGACCACTTGTGTTCAAATACCTTATATAAAATGTATATCTACAGATCAATTTTACTGTATACGTACTTAGGTAAACTTTTTTTGGTAAAATATATATTGACTTATACTCAAATACATGAAAATAATGGTTTCGGCGAAACGACTTGTGGTTTCGGTACACTTACCCATTTGAAAATATTGGTATCAAATGAATGGAAATTCTTCAGCGATTGAAAGTTTGTAGTTATTTTCAGGATTCGTATATCCTGGTGACCTATATACCACTTTTAATGGTAACCACACATATGTGAAGGGTATTTATAGTCGGTTTAGACCGACTATAATTTTGATAATCCTAACTATCATAATACCACCTACTTTAAAATTTCCCATGTGATCTAACCTTCCCAACTGGTTTTTGATTAAATTTATTTCAATAATTATACCCTACACCTATGAGGTACAGGGTATATTAACTTTGTGCATATATTGTAACGCCCCTTAGGTGGCGTGTCCGGTATGGAAAAGTATATATATTCTTGATCAGCATCACTACCCGAGTCCGTTTAGTCATGTCCGTCTGTCTGTCTGTCCGTTTTGCTGTCTTGCTGTTCGAATACAGAATAACTTTAGAAATACTGATCAAAATGCGATGAAATTTCTACTCAATATATTTTAGCCAAAAGTAGGAACTGAGTTTGAAAATGAGCCAAATCGGTCAACGGACACGCCCACCTCCCATACAAGTCACTTTTATATAACTCTTTCGGAACTAATAACTCGAAAAGTATTCAAGGTATAGTTATAAAATTTAAAAGTTATTGTTATAATTTACCTTTAAATATGTGGTCAAAAAATGGGCGTGATCCGCCCACTTTTTTTTTTTCATTATTTCCCGGGTTTTCATAGTGGAAATTTGATCCGTAAATTATTAAAATCAAATCTATGAAATATTAGCCTTTCAAAATTTTAAATATATAGGCGTGGTCCGCCCAATTATATTTTTCAATTTTTATTTAGTTGTTTATACTTGTATATAAATTTTTTAATTTATGGGGATATAAGACGTAAATTTCTGATTTTTGAATAATATTCTGAGGGTGGGGAGGTTCAGCATAATTAAAAACTTTAAAATTAAGGTATGTAATTAAATATCCCACATTAATATCCCCACCATAGGTGTAGGGTATTCCATAGTCGGGCCCGACCGACTATAAAAATCCGCCCCATCTGACCGAACTTACCCATGTGACCTAACTTTCCCAACTCGTTTTTTTTTTTGAAATTTCTAATAACGAATATATGTTTCAAAATTGACGATTTAAAAACTTATTAATCAAATTTTATTTTAAATGTATTTGAATAATACTCTTATATGGTGTCTAGTGTTATTTGATATGTATTTATAAAGCAAATCAAGTGATCTAAAGTAAACAAATAAATTAAAAGAATCAAAATTTAATATTTCGCCAAAAGTAAATGTCTTATTTCGTGCTTCAATTTTTTTTAATTGTATGAATTTAATGATATTTTTTATTATTGGTAATACAACTGGATTTTTATATTATATTTTTTATTTAATATGATTTTCATTTTCTTGTATGTATATAAATTTTGTGAATTCTTGTCGGTACACATTTTATAATTGATTTTAAACTAACTTCCCAATAAGCTAGAGATTTAAAATTCTAAACATAGCCTAGAACTGAATGATAATGCAATATTATCGTTTTACAGTTTGCCTTCGTAGTTCTATGGTCATGGTTCCAGTGTGACCAGAGTGGAATATAATATTCCACTAGTGACATATTTTACAACTGAAAAGAATATATTTTTTTGATAAAATATTGGAATATAAAAGTGTAATATATATTTTTTGAAAAACAAAATTTTTCTTTTATATATTCTTTTTTTAAATTGTATTTCCTCTTTCATTTTATAAGCAATTTAGATATTCTTAATTTAATAAAGTTATGCGTTATTTTTTACACCCTACACCTTAGGAGGCGTGTCCGATATGGAAAAGTGTATATATTCTTGATCAACATCACTACCCGAGTCCGTTTAGCCATGTCCGTCTGTCTGTCCATCTTGCTGTCCGAATACAGAAAAACTTGAGAAATACTGATCAGAATGCGATGAAATTTCGTCTCAATATTTTTTAGTCAAAAGTAGAAACTGAGTTTAAAAATGAGCCAAATCGGTCAACGGACACGCCCACCTCCCATACCAGTCACTTTTTTATAACTATTTAGGAACTAATAACTCGAAAAGTATTCAAGATATAGTTATAAAATTTAAAACATATTGCTATAATTCATCTAAAAATATGTGGTCCCAAAATGGGCATATTCCGCCCTCATTTTTTTTCATTATTTCCTGGGTTTTCATAGTGGAAATTGATCCGTAAATTATTGAAATCAAATCTATTAAATATTAGTCTTACAACATTTTAAATATAGGCGTGGTAGGCCCAATTATATTTTTCTAATTTTTTTTTGTATTAGTTTTTTATACTTTTATATCAATTTTTAATTTATGGGGATAAAAGACGTAAATTTCTGATATGTGAATAATATTCTGAGGGTGGGGAGGTTCAGCATATTCCGCCCACATTTTTTTTTCATTATTTCCCGGGTTTTCATAGTGGAAATTTGATCCGTAAATTATTAAAATCAAATCTATAAAATATTAGCTTTACAAAATTTTAAATATAGGCGTGGTCCGCCCAATTATATTTTTCTAATTTTTTTTTATTAGTTTTTTATACTTTTATATCAATTTTTAGTTTATGGGGATAAAAGACGTAAATTTCTGATATTTGAATAATATTCTGAGGGTGGGGAGGTTCAGCATAATTAAAAACTTTAAAATTAAGGTATGCAATTAAATATCCCACATTAATATCCCCACCAAAAGTGTAGGGTATTCCATAGTCGGGCCCGACCGACTATAAAAATCCGCCCATGTGACCGAAATTATCCATGTGACCTAACTTTCCCAACTCGTTTTTTACTAATTCTGTTGTTTTTGGCGCGAGTTCTATTTTTTGGTATTCATTTTACAAATTTTTGGTAATTTCAAATATACCATGATACAAATACTTTAAGGTACGATCACTCTCTTATTTTTATATAATGTTTTTATTTATTAGCATAAGGTTTGTGAAGTTCAGTTTATAAATCATAACAAAATCGAATATTTAAAAAATATCACATACAATTCTATAAATATCAAGGTATGCGTAGAATCATTTTTTTAGATTCATACCCACAATTTAACAGTCAAAACAAAATTTTAAAATTAATATTAATTTATTCTTTGAATACAAATCTCATTTTTGAAAAAAATTCAAAAAACTTAAATTTTGTCACAAATTTTCTTAGTGTAGAGTGATCGTTTTTAATTTGTAACTTCTATATTATTGGAATTAGGTCGAATTGGTTGTCTTTTTTCGTAATTTCGCAAAATTGTGATCCTTCAAAAATAAATAGTTTTTGTTGATTCGAATGCTGATCTCTAGGTCAATATAGTTGCAAAATATTTTTTTCTGGTGTCAATTACTTATATAAGGAATTTAGCGATGTATTTTATTCACGTTTACATTTTTATACCCTACACCTATGAGGTACAGGGTATATTAACTTTGTGCATATATTGTAACGCCCCTTAGGAGGCGTGTCCGGTATGGAAAAGTATATATATTCTTGATCAGCATCACAACCCGAGTGCGTTTAGCCATGTCCGTCTGTCTGTCTGTCTGTCTGTCTGTCTGTCTGTCTGTCTGTCTGTCTGTCCGTCTTGCTGTCTTGCTGTCTTGCTGTCCGAATACAGAATAACTTGAGAAATACTGATCAGAATGCGATGAAATTTCGACTCAATATATTTTAGCCAAAAGTAGGAACTGAGTTTGAAAATGAGCCAAATCGGTGAACGGACACGCCCACCTCCCATACAAGTCACTTTTATATAACTCTTTCGGAACTAATAACTCGAAAAGTATTCAAGGTATAGTTATAAAATTTAAAACATATTGTTAGAATTCACCTAAAAATATGTGGTCCAAAAATGGGCGTGATCCGCCCACTTTTTTTTTCATTATTTCCCGGGTTTTCATAGTGGAAATTTGATCCGCAAATTATTAAAATCAAATCTATGAAATATTAGTCTTTCAAAATTTTAAATATAGGCGTGGTCCGCCCAATTATATTTCTCAATTTTTTTTTTAGTTTTTTATACTTTATATAAATTTTTTAATTTATGGGGATATAAGACGTAAATTTCTGATTTATGAATAATATTCTGACGGTGGGGAGGTTCAGCATAATTAAAAATAATAAAATTTAAGGTATACAATTAAATATTCCTCATTAATATCTCCACCAAAGGTGTAGGGTATTCCATAATCGGGCCCGACCGACTATAAAAATCCGCCCCATGTGACCGAACTTACCCTTGTGACCTAACTTTCCCAACTCGTTTTAAATTATGTTTATAATTATTAAAAAGTTTCCATGGTCAATTTATAATTTTTATATATTTATTTTATTTAAAAAATTTTACATAAACATTTCTAACAAAAATATTGATATGGCATTAGTAGATATTATGAAAGTGAAATATAAAAATGGAATGTAAAATTTGAAAGTGGAATATTTATATTCCATTTTTTGGTAGTAAAAGAATCTTTTCTTATACAGCTTCTTGTCACACTGGTTGTGACCCACTTTTATGTGTTTAGACTTCATTACTTGAACTTTTAGCTAATCTGAAAGTAAAAAAATATCACATGAGACAAATGCGTTTAATATTACGGATAAGTTCGTTTTTTTTTTGTTCATTTGCTAATTATGTTAATATGAATTGTTCTACGTGGCAACGGGCATTTCGGTGCGTCCGTCATTCTCCGTCTTAAAGTCCAGTGCAAGTACCAGCTGTGGTGTCTGCAGCAGCTCTAGCTGCGAATCTAGCTGCACCAATCGGTTGGTTGGTGCTGTTCTATTCCAACAGTAAGGAAGTAAAGAAGATAAGTGTGACCAACACGTTTGCCAAAAGCCAAAAGGCAAATGCCCATAAAATTCGGAAATGTACAATGCCTATTTACGACTATGAAATAAGTATAGAATTTTATTTAAAACTATTTCAGTGCTTGAAATATAAATAATTAATAAAATTAATATAAATGGGTTAAAAATATATCTGTTTCTAACCAGATTCAGAAGTATCAGATTTCGGTGGTCAAAATTATTTAACGGTGTATTTTTATTTTTCGTGGACGAAAGGCTGGCAACAATCCGCATCAAGGCTAAATATTTCCATATCAGCCTAATTTGTGCACACGCTCTGACGAACGAGAAAGATGACGAGACAAAAGAGCGCTTCTACGAGCGCTTCTACGAGCGCCTAGACAACGCATACGAGCGCTGCCCCCGCCACGATATCAAAATCGTGCTAGGCGATTTTAACGCCAAGGTGGGCAGAGAAGCCATCTATTGTCCCACAATCGGAAAATTTAGCCTCCATGCCAACACTTCCGATAACGGAACGAGGCTAATCGACTTCGCACGACTTAGCACGAACTTAGCACGACTTAGCACGAAACATAGTAGTTAGTAGCACTAGATTCGAACATTTCGATATCCACAAGGCCACATGGTTGTCGCCCGATCAAAAAACTCGAAACCAAATTGATCACGTTGTGATTGACGGAAGGCACGCTTCGAGCGTGATGGACGTACGCACTATCCGAGGTGCCAATATGGACTCGGATCATTACCTTGTAGCAGCCAAGGTCCGCACACGCTTAAGTGCTGCGAAGAACGTACGGAACCAAACGCAGAGAAAGCTAGACGTCGGAAAGCTGCAATCACAACAGACAACGAAAGCCTTTTCCACTCGACTTTCACACCTGCTTAGACAAAGCACTCCTCCTCTCGATGATATAAGCGCGCAGTGGAAACATATCTCCTGTTCTATGCGTACGGCTGCCGAAGAGGAGCTTGGATTCCAACGCCCCCTGAGAAATCAGTGGTGACCAAGTGACCAAGAGTGTCGCGCGGCCACTGCAGAGAAAGACGCTGCGTACAAATCCACCCTGCAGCCAGTAGCTACGCGAGCTGCGAAGGAGCGATAAAAAGAGAAGAGGAGGGAAGAGAGACGTCTTTTCAGGCGTAAAAAAAGCGAGGCGGAAAGACGTGAGTATGAGGAGATTGAGATGCATGGGGATAGGAATGAGGCTCGAAATTCTTCGAGAAAATACGACGCCTTGACGGAGGTTCAAAATCCGGAGCCTCTTCTTGTAAAGATGAGAACGGGAATCTAGTGACAGATATCCAGAGCACACGGAAAATATGGAGGGATCACTTCTCTAAACTGCTGACCGGTGATGATGACCGCAATTCCACCGATAGAGAAGTAAACCCGACAACCCCAGTACTGGATGACGACGTTGAGATTCCGCCACTCGACCATGACGAGGTCGGAACAGCCATTGCTCGGCTGAAAAACAACAAAGCCGCAGGTGCTGATGACCCGCCTGCTGAATTGTTTAAGACCGGAGGCGAAGTGCTAATAGAGAGCATGTACGAGCTCGTAAGCAGAATATGGTCGGATGAAAGCATGCCAATTGACTGGAACCTCAGTGTACTCTGCGCAATCCTTCAGAAAGGGGATCACACTATCAACTACCAACTACCGTGGGATCAGCCTACTCAATATCGCATACAAGGTTCTATCGAGCGTATTATGGGAAAGACTAAAGCCCATCGTCAACAGACTGATTGGACCTTATCAGTGCGGCTTCAGACCTGGAATGTCCACCATAGACCAGATTTTCACATTGCGCCTAATCCAGGAAAAGACACTAGAAAAACAGATCGACACCTACCACCTATTAGTCGACTATAAAGCCGCCTCCGATACTCCGATAAGGGAACGATTATACGCCGCAATGTCTGAGTTCGGTATACCTGCGAAACTTACAAGGCTTTGCACGATGACCCTGAGCAACACACGTTGCTCAGTGAGAATAGAAAAAAACCTCTCAGCCATTTCATACCGAACGAGGTTTTAGACAGGGTGACTCCCTATCGTGCGACTTTTTTAACTTATTGATGGAGAAAATAGTTCGAGCTGCCGAACTCCGTCAAAGCGGCACTATCCTCAACAAAAGTGTCATGCTGCTCGCATATGCCGACGATATTGATATCATTGGCAGGAGCACACGAGCAGTCAGTGCAGCATTTTCCAGACTGGAGAAAGAGTCGTGTCGAATGGGTCTAGCGGTAAACGAGGACAAGACGAAGTTCCTTGTGTCAACAAGCAAAAAAGAGTCCGTGCGTCTTGGACAAAAAGATGATTTTGAGACCCACAAGTTCGACATTGTGAAGGACTTCGTCTATCTGGGATCCAGCGTGAACAGCAACAATGACGTCAGTCTGGAGATCAAACGGAGAATAACTCTTGCCAACAGGTGCTACTTTGGGCTCCGCAGGCAATTGAGAAGCAGAGCCCTCTCTCGCCGGACAAAAATAATGCTCTACAAGTCACTCATCATGCCCGTCCTACTTTATGTTGCAGAAACATGGACGCTGGCCTCCACCGATGAGAGAGTTCTGGGAGCGTTCGAGAGAAAGATTCTCCGTAAAATCTTTGGCCCTATCTGCTTTGCTAACGAGTATCGAATCAGGATGAACCACGAGTTGTATGTATGTACGACATTGACATAATCAAGCGCATCAAGATCCAGCGGCTTCGCTGACTAGGTCATGTCGAACGAATGGATGAAAACACTTCAGCCAAGAAGGTGCTTGAATCGAAACTCGAAGGTGGACAGCGTAGAAAAGGGCGTCCAAATCTGCGTTGGAAAGACCAAGTTGAGGACAACCTGGCAACGCTTGGTATTTCTAACTGGAGTCAGCGCGCGCAAAGCAGATCCGACTGGCGCGGCTTCATCTCAGCGGCCAAACCGAACCACGGTTGTAAGGGCCATTTAAGTAAGTAAGTATTTTGATTTTTAAATCATATATCTTTTCAATCTTTTTATAAATATATTTTTAATACTTTTTGAGTTATGGATTCCCAACGATTAATATATAAGTGCCTTGAATTGTTTGTGAGTGTGACCGTTGACCGATTTAGTTCATTTTTCAACTCAGAACTACTTTTTGGTCAAAAAATATTGGAACTAAATTTAATTTCAGTCGGAACAGTAATTTTTAAATTAGCGTCAATAGGGACGGATACAAAAAATGAAAAATATTTTACTAGTTGATTTATTACTATTTTGTACTACTTGTTGGCTCAAGTAATATAATTTCACTATCCAACCAATTATTATTACAGTTTTCAAAGTTCGATAAAGTTATGTTGGAGTTCTTCCACTTTTCCTCTACTCTGCTTATAAAATTTCTCATGTCTCGGTACTTCTCTTCATATAATTTTGTTTCGTATATTATATTATTAAATACGTGGGCCTCCACAACCAAAAATGTTTAAACTAGAGACGTTTTCATTGTGCCAAATTAAAAAAAAGTGCGTTGTGCTTAAATAAATGCAATAACCAATTAACGGGCAGATCATTTACGACGTTTCAGCACAAAAATAAATGAAATTAATAAACAAAATAAGAATTGAATCCGATTGAATCCCAAAAGTTGCACTCCATGAAACTATAGTATATGGGCCATTCAACACCAAATCGACCAAAAAAAGTCAAATTTGAGATTTTACCTTTTGGATTTCAATAAAACTTGGGCAACTGATAAAGGGTATCCAGATATGTACTGACCATTATTATTATTTTTTTCGCCCACTGCTTCCAGAGATACAGTGGCTCAAAGTTACGAAAAATGGGCTAAAAATCACTTTTGTATGGTTGTTTATATTTAAATATCTCTTAAACTAGAAATGCTAGAAACTGCATTGATATCTCGTTTTAAAGATAAGAGAACAGGCTTGCGGAAAAATTAAGTTGTAACTTCTAAACGTGAACATGTGGTCCGTGGTCACTATCCTTGCACTTCAAAATTTATGTCCTTAAAAAGGACCCTTTTACGTCAATTTATTATAAATGTTCAAGCAAAATTTAATTTCCTGAATATATGTGTAACTCTGATTTCTAAAATGAAGTCAGTTTTATCATATTCAATCTAGTTTTTGAGATATTAATTTTGGCATATAGTTTTTACGATTTTCGAAAAATGGTATATATCTCAATAACTAGCGAAAATTTGATGAAACTAATGCCATTTTCGAAATCAGAGTTACAAAATCATTGAAAAATGATTGTAAATTTTACTTTTGAAAAAATATATATTTTTTTTTCAATATAAAAAATATGTAAAAATTTTAAAAATTAATTTTTAAAATATGATGCCATCAAAATACCATCTTGAAATTTGGCATGAACATTTATATTAAATCAACCAAAATATGTGATTTTTTTCAGAATTTTAAAAAGGGTCCTTTTAAGGACATCCATTTTGAAGTGCATGAGTTATTCCCACGCGCCACATGTTCTAGTTTAGATGTTACAACTTAATTGATATAAAAGCTTCTATTAGCTTTAAAACGAGCCATAAATGGTTTTTGGTATTTCAACTTTAATAGATATTGAAATATGAACAACCATATAAAAGTGATTTTTGGCCCATTTTTTGTAAATTTGAACCACTGTATCTCTGGAAGTAGTGGGCGAAAAAATAAAACAAAAATTGATCAATGCATATTTTGATACCCTTTATCAGTTGTGCAAATTTCATTGACATCGAAGAAGATGAGTTCCAACCGCTGGTCGATTTGGTGTGGAATGGCCCATATAACACTTCAAATATGTCATCACAAATGTTAACTGGTATGATTTTTTTTTCTAATAAACTAGTTTCAAACAGGCTACAAACATTTATTTTTTTAGTAAATACATACCTTCCAATTTCAATAAAAACTTTAACTCATTAAATTATTAATAACATTTTTTAATACTCACAAAAAACATGCACTGAGTATTTAGATGCCAAATTCTTTCAATGCACTTACTGCAAAGTATGTTAGACTTGACAACTACGAGAGAATATTGAAAGCAGGACAAAGTTACCAGTTGGGAAGGTTAGATCACATGGGAAATTTTAAAGTAGGTGTTATTATGATAGTTAGGATTATCAAAATTAGACCGCTTAGACCGACTATAAATACCCTACACATTAAAAGTGGTATATAGGTCACCAGGATATACGTATCCCGAAAATAACAACAAACTTTCAATCGATGAAGCATTTCCATTCATTTGATACTTATATTTACAAATTGGTAGGTTACCGAATTTCGATTTTTTTTTGTTGAACCACAAGTCGTTTCGCCGTATTTGAGCATGAGTCAATATATATTTTACCAAAAAAAGTTTACCTAAGCACGTAAACAGTAAAATTGATTTGTAGATATACATTTTATATGAGGTATTTGAACATAAGTGGTCGGTTCTCAGGTCACAACAGACCGATCATGCCAATTTTCTTGTTCAGACAGCTTAGATATATGAAGTGTCTTGCTTATAGTAAATATCAGAACACACATTTTTATAGAAATCAATATTTATTTAGACAAGACTTGAACCTTTGAAAATAATTTCCGAATGAATAATATTTTTATAACATAAAACAACAATATTGAAAAATACAAAAATCTTGAAATAATTTAAATTCAAAGTAAAATACAAAAGGTGAATTTGTTAGTATACAATATTAAATGTATGAACCCTACATTTACTCTTCTTCCAAATTAGCAAACTATGAATTTAACATTATTAATTAATATTGAACGTGACTTTTTTTTAGGTTGTGTATACGTGAATGTATTTTTAATTGTATTTTTAGATATATTACCATGCTGTATTTGAAAGGTGTTATCTTGTTTAGATATGACTTTAAATGGACCTTCAAATGGATGTTGTAATCCAGAAGTGCGTGCTATTTTAACAAACACATATTCACAAGCAGTCAGTGCTTTTGGCATGTAACTTTTGTCAACATTATGTAACTTTTGTCTTAGTTTATGAAGAGTGTCGTCTGGAGAAGTTAAATTATTATTAGGTACAATAAGCTCGCCAGGTAGCCGAAGTGTTTGTCCATATACTAATTCTGTAGCAGAACATTTCAGATCTTCTTTAATTGTTGTGCGTAATCCTAACAGAATTATTGGAAGAAGTTCGGACCAATGAGTTGAATTATTGTTTGTTAGTATGGAGGTCTTAAGCTGTCTGTGGAATCGTTCTATAATTCCATTTGTTTGTGGATGATAGGCAGACGTGTGTATTTTATGTGATCCAAGGAAATTAGTTAATTCATTAAATAATTTGGATGTAAATTGTCTTCCTTGATCAACAGTAATATCCAAAGGTACTCCAAATCTGGGAATATAGTTGTGCATGAGCGTTTTGGCAACAATATGTGCATAAATGTCTTGTAAAGGATAAGTCTCAGGACAACGAGTATTTCTATCTAATATTGTCAAAATATATCTGAAGTTGTTTGATACTGGTAAAGGGCCCACCAGATCCATGTGAATGTGCTCAAATCTTCCTGAGGGAATTCTATTTTTTGTATAGGTGATTTAGTATAAATATTAATTTTTGATTTTTGACATGCTATACAACTTTGTGCCCAATCGTTTATGTCTTTTCGCATTGATGTCCAAAAATATTTTGTTTGAATTAAACGTCTAGTAACACAAATGAATGTAATTTTTCAAATATAACTTTTCGCTTGGAAAATGGTACAAATGGTCTTGCGGAATGACTAGAAATATCACATCAAATTTTTAAATTTAGTATAGGTATATTAACATGTTTAAGATTGGATTTAAAACATGGGGTAGAGATGAGATTTTGTAATTCATTATCTTTTTGTTGTTCTGTGTAAAGGGTCTCAAATTAATATCAAGTGTAGAAATTCCTTTGGTTTGCAGGTATTCGTGACATAGTGTCTGCTACCGAATTGTCTTTCCCAGAAATGTGTTGTATGTGGTGTGATAATGAATGTAATTTTTCATATATAACTTTTCGCTTGGAAAGTGGTACAAATGGTCTGTTAGTAAATTGTGCTATAAATTCTAGATGCCTAGTTTGTCTTGGAGATCGGTCAACTTCTGAATTTAGTACATATGTAAGTGGTTTGTGATCAGTAAAAACGGTAAAATTTCGTATCAGCGAATTTATGTTTCACTTCATTAAAAGCTTTTGTGGCATCATCTGTCCATAAAAGTTATTTTTCTTTTCTTTTATTAGCTTTCGTCAAAATGTCATATAAAGGACTTAAATATTTAGCAAGCATAGATACATAACGATGGTAGTAATTTATTATACCAACAATACCAAACGGTGTTGTTATGGCTGTTTTGTGCATATCCTCTTCGGCCATGGGGACTTAATTTTTTATAGAAAACAATATTTATTTAGACAAGACTTGAACCTTTGAAAATAATTTCTGAATGAATAATATTTTTATAACATAAAACAACAATATTGAAAAGTACAAAAATCTTGAAATAATTTAAATTCAAAGTAAAATACAAAGGGTGAATTTGTTAGTATACAATATGAAATGTATGAACCCTACAATATATAAGTAATCTAAATCTAAAGTTTCATTGCTCTAGCTCTTCTACTTTTTCTGTAATCGTGATTTCAACAGAAAGACAGAGGGACAGATAGACAGACGGACATCGCTAAATCGACTCAGGAGATCATGCTGATCAAGAATATATATAATTTTCCATACCGGAGATGCTTCCTTCTAGGTGTTACAAACGGCGTACCAAACTGAATATACCCTTTCACTTTTAGTGTAGGGTATAAAAACGTCAATTTGCTCAGTTGAGTATCGGTAATCGATATAATCCAAAACATTTATCGATTTAAAAGTTTTAATTTTTGAATTAAATGCCGCTAAATCAGTCATTTCGACCAGTGTGCATCGCCAGCGAGCAAAAATTTATACTCACCCGTTGGACGTTTATCTGGTGAATGTTACTTTGTTGACACCATTCCCACAAATTTCGGAAGTTCCATGGTTAGAAACACACATTCGAAAATCTTTCCGTAGCTACATGCAGGTGTACGCAATTCAGCAGCATACGAGTGAATCGAGATCGACATTTATCTCGTACCATATACTCATTAAAGACATCTCGGTATTCTGACTGTTGGTAGCGCTATTTGCAATTGCGCTAGACACCGATAGTAGCCTGCACCGATCTCCACCGGTTACACATTTATGGCGCGTTTCCGCTTGACCATCCAAGAGGAACATTTGCACGGAAAGTTCTGCAAAGTGGTTGTAGTTCTGCACGGAAAACGACAAATCGACGACCGAGCAGCAGCTTAAAAGGAATGAGTGTGCGCTTGAAAAAGTCCTGCTTTACCTTACTATCGGCTTACTTTGAGCGAAGCTGTTGACATTAATTTCTGCAAATACATATTCAGCCTAATCGAGGTTCCCGATGAACGGAAGCTCGTCGGATTGTTCTCCTTCCTACGGAAAATAAAATCTAATCAAGTTTTCCGAGGGACGAGAAACATTTCTAAAACAACGCAACATTGTTTTCCTCTCAATTTCGATATTAAATGCCAAATTTCGAAGTATAAATTAAATTTGTTTTCAATTTTATTGATTAAACGTACTCTATTTCACACTTTAAAAATGACTGCAAATACAGAACGAATGTAATTTTATTCTTTAAATTAATTTTTTAAATGCTAGGTGCTCAAATAGTTAAATTTGCATAGCAATTTAAGCAAGTTTCCAACATCCAAGCAGTCGAAATAAATTATTTTTTAACTATTTGCACATTTTAAACTATTGTAATCAATTACTAAAAATGTAAAATTTCATGTTTTCACACAAAAATAAAATGTGAGCTAATTTGACAGTAAATGTTCACACGACGGGAAACTCGATTGATTTGTTTCCGATGAAAACATTCGAATATACGTCGGATAACTGTGAGTTGCTCGATTTCTTTTTTGTCAGTTTCGTCGGAAATATCTCCCAATGTGTTTCTCGATTGGGCTGATTTTTAAATTGTTGGAAGACTCTTATAATATTGAAATACTAACATTTCTTGGAGACATATACATACCTGCATGCTTGGTCCATTTACTAAAGCTAACTTACAATACAAATAAATCTAAATTATTATAAGTTTCGTTCGCTACACAAACAGTAAGTAGATTTTAACAACCCCACTCGACCAAAATTTATTTAAAAAGTTAATCCCATTAATTTTGTCCATCCTAATTCCACAGAATTTAATGAAATTCATTTCCTTTTTCTCTCGAATGTAATGACGGCGGACGTCAACGCTTTGATCTTGCTGGTTGATGCCAGGTGAATTGCACTTTGGTTATCACAATAAACTAGTGAAGCTTCATCCTTAATGTCAGGTTTGAATTTGTCTTCCATTTCTCGAATCCACAACGCTTCCTGAGTTGTAGCTGATAACATCATATATTTAGCCTCAGTAGTAGATAATGCAGGGGTTGGTTGATGTTTCGTTGCCCATGAAACTGCACCACCATGCAGCATGTAAACATACCCAGTTACTGATTGTTTTTCATCAGGATCACCTGTCCAGTCGGACTCAGAGTATGCTAAAAGCCGTTCTCATCATTTATCCTTGAACGCCAACTTCGCACATTTTGTAGCCTTCAGATACCTCATTATTCTTTTGACAGCCAACCAGTGTTATTTTGCCAGGATTGTTGTTAAATTTGCTCAGTCTATTCACTGCAAAACAAATATCAGAACGAGTTACTTGACACGTAAACATCAGGCTCCCAATTGCTTGTTTATAAGTCCCTTTGCTCATCCAAGCTCATCTAGTTTTCGGACTGATTCCTGACCCAAACAAATTTTGTCATTGTCTCAAAGGAATCCCCAGGACTAAACACAACTTCGCATCACCCTTCGTAAATCCCTTGACAACCAAGCTTTATAGCGAATCTTGTTATCCTGTTATTACATTTTCTTGAACATCCACTTTGTCTTTATGACATTTACTGCAGTAGGCTTCTCTCCCAAGTGTCGTTTTCAATCAACGATTCAATCTTCGTATTCAATGCGTCTATCTAATTTGCATTGTCAACTCTTGACAAAACATCTTTTACGCTGATCTTCAGCTAAATCTATGTGTCCAGCATAGTAAACAGCTCTGCTCTTTGTGGCTAATCTATTGCTTCTGCGTAATGGCACAGGCTCCTCCTGCACGTATGATGTGCTTTCGACGAAAATGACATCAGTCTCTTCTTGAGCGGATTCCAGATTATGCCCCACTTATTGCTCATTCTTTTGCAGCGATGAACATGACTAAAAATTGCTTATGACATCTGTACTCACTTGCTGGTATTGGCGCACAGCCCCTACTACGACGGAATACGATGGATTTATCTTTTTGGCGTTTGCGTTCTTTTGTTGAGCGTAGTGAAACTCGTTCTCGTGAAAAATAACATCACGACTCACAAACACTTCTTTTCTGGGCAACCTGTAGACTCGAAATCCCTTTGATGTTGTGGAGTATCAAACGAAAATACATTTTTCGGATTTTGGATCTATTTTCCGACGATTTTGCTTTACACTATGTCACTTTGCACTACAACCAAAAATTTTTAACATCTGCTTTTCGTCGAGTCCACAAACGTCCTTTTCAGTTACTTGTGCGGCGAGCGACTGACAATGTAGCTTGCACAATAAACGGCCTCTGTCCAGAAATATTTGGGTAAACTTCATCAGCAATCATTGTACGTGCTTTTTCAAAATATTGCGATTCATTCTTTCTGCCTGCCCGTACCGCTCTTTTTCAACTCCTGTTCAAATGTTCACTACAATTTGTTCACATGTTCACCACCATTATCTGTACGCAGTATCTTAATTTTGCAGTTTTGTAGATTTTCAACTTCGGCTTTGAATTCTCGAAATCAACTCAAAACTGAATCCATTGATTTCATGAAATAAACTCGAACTTTTCTTGAAAATTCATCAACAAATGTCACGATGTAAACGCTTCCAGCAAGAGATTTTACCTCCTTAGTGCCGCATACATCCGAGTGTTTTATCTCCAATACTTTCGACGATCTTTAACCTTCCAATGAAAAACTCGCACGATGTTGCTTGCCATCAGTATACGCCACGCATGCTCCAGATTTCAAATTCACTCCGTCTACGTATGCATTTTACTGTGCTGCCATGTCTAACTTGTAGAGACCGTTCTTTGGACTTGCAGTTGCGATTATCTGCTTTTTCGAGTTCAGAACTCGACAGCCCTCTTCATCAAAAACTACACTGTTTTCTCGCTCAATAATCTCAATACAAGGATATGTCGCCCTTGTCTACAAACTGCATTGCGTTATTATCTGCAGTCGTTATCTCGGCTATAAAATTATTTGAGTAAAATTGTACTCTGCGCTGTCATGTGATCAGTTGCGCCGCTGTCGATATATCAGTCATCTGCTGTTGAGATCGCGCTATACACAGAAAACATCGAACTACTGCTGACGCTTTTTATCCTTCTTCTTGGATGGGTAATCTGCTGCGAAATGGCCTACCCATCGCAGCTGAAACATCGCAACTCATTTTTCCTGATTTGATTCCCTGAAACTTCTTTCCACGTTACTGTACAAATTTTTCAACGTCGTCCACGCTTCCTTAGCAGTCTTTGCTTCTTTAAAATGGACATACAGGCTTTAACCAATGCCAAAATGATCTTGCATCGTGTGGAGTTGTCCTTCACAGCTTCCACCGCCACGCCTTCCGTGGGCTGAATACAGTTCCAAAAGCCATCTAGCTCTAGTTTTGTCTTCAATGCAAAGCTCCACGTTGATCAATTTCCCGAGCCTACCAGCTTCTCCAACTGGTTCACTTTTGCAATCGAATTCATTTTAAATAACTCGCGAGTTTACCAATTAACTGCAAACAAACAAGAAAAACCTTATCACGTTGTTAGTTATAGCGGGCCCATAACCTATTGAAAATCTTGAATGAAAACTTTATTTCTAAAACTGACTTACAATCCAAATGAATCTAAATTCTTAAAAATTTCGTTCGCCACATAAATTGCAAGTAGATTTTAAAACTCACCACAACGAATTTCACATTTTAGATGTTCACCATTTCATAGAATTCATCAAAAATATTTGCCACACTAAACTTACCAAAAAAAAAATTTTACCTGAAGCTTGGCACTACAGTCCTATAAGAACTTAGGCCGAGCTCTCTCACCATTTTGAGCTGTGTGTGTTATATTTGTACTCAAAGTGAAGGGACCTAAAGTTTATTGTCGAATCCGAACGCACTCATGCGATCGCACGACCTACCTCGCATATTACTCGCACGCATGCGAACTCACCCTGTGATTGTTTCGTGCGAAGCACTTTTGCTATCTGGTTAAGTGTTAACATGTAAGTTCGTTTTATATGTTTAAAATTTTAATAGTGTCCCTGGAGAAAAAGTGGAAGAGGCCCAGAAGTGAATACTGAAATACACGGCAGACGGTCAGGAAAACGATAAGTACCGCTTTAAATTATAGCCCCAGGGACAAAATTTATTTTACCACAAAAAAAAAAATGATCATCACAATATTTTACTACCACAACATATTTTACCGCCACAACATATTTTACCACCACTACATATTTTTTGGGAGCGTCGGTAGCTCGTCTGGTTAATGCGTTGGACTACGAGCGAAAAACCGCTGGTGCGTTCTATTACGAGACGAAAGGTCCGCAGTTCGATCCCCAGCGACTGCCAACATTTTTCATAGAAAACATTTGAGTTGGAACTGTGAGAGATGTTACCACGTTTCATACATTGCCTATGAAAAGCTGTACTCAAAGTGGTGGGACCTACAGTTTATTGCCGAATCCGAACGCCGAGTGAGGGCTTTTCATAGGCAATGTTTTACTCTCGTAGGTTTGCCATTTACTGCCGAGAGGTAGCGCGGTATATAAAAATGTTTCTATGAAAAGATGTTGTTAGCCCCAGGCTTGAACCGGGACCTTTCGGCTCGCAGTCCAACGCACTAACCACTGAGCTACCACGGCTACTAACAATTAGTATTCCTTAAACAATAATTAAATAAAATAACTCTGAGATTCCCAAATTTAAAAGGGAAAATAACATTCCCAAATAAATAAAATAACACTGATATTCAAAACCACGGACCCTCCATGTATAACAAGTGAAAACTAAATAATTTAAAATTGTCTTTTTAGATCTTAAAAGATAAATTAATATATTAAAGAGTTAACAGCACCGATTGCTGTGAAATATTTTATAAGCATTACAAAATATATAAAGAAAAATGATATTTCAATATTAATATTGATATCAATAAATTTTCAATAAAAAATGTTTTAATTTTTCTTTTCTGCGTGTAAGCACAGCATTGCTGTTATTTTTTTGTATTTGGTGTTTGATTTATTTATTGACACTGAGATTACAATCCCTGGACCCTCCAGTGTATAATAACAAAAAAATAATAATAATAATTAAGTACATCAAATAAAAATTCAGGAATTATATTATAAGTTATTTTTTTTGTATTTGGTGTTTAATTTATTTATTGACACTGAGATTACAAACGCTGGACCCTCCAGTGTATAATAACAAAAAAAAAAAAAATAATAATTAAATACATCAAATAAAAATTCGATTTTTTGGACAAATTTTTCGGCTGAGGCAATAAAACTTAAAACCTTTTTTTTTCTTATTCCTGGTTGTGAATAATCAAAATATTCCTGGTCCACAACCAGAAATAACAAAAAAGGGTTTTAGTTTTATCGCTTCAGGTGAAACATTTGTTTAAAAAAATCGCGCGATTTCTTTGAACAAATGTTTCACCTGAAGCGATAAAACTAAACCCCTTTTTTATTATTCCTGGTTGTGGACCAGGAATATCGCATATCGGATTTCTTACATTAGAACATATTACATTAGGTGTTTTTACGTTAGATATATATATATATATATATATATATATATATATATATATATATATATATATATATATATATATATATATATATATATATGTATATATATATATGTACATGGAACAGGAGTTGAAGTTATTTTTTTTGTATTTGGTGTTTAATTTATTTATTGACACTGAGATTACAAACCCTGGACCCTCCAGTGTATAATAACAAAAAAAAAAAAATAATAATTAAATACATCAAATAAAAATTCGATTTTTTGGACAAATTTTTCGGCTGAGGCAATAAAACTTAAAACCTTTTTTTTCTTATTCCTGGTTGTGAGTAATCAAAATATTCCTGGTCCACAACCAGAAATAACAAAAAAGGGTTTTAGTTTTATCGCTTCAGGTGAAACATTTGTTTAAAAAAATCGCGCGATTTCTTTGAACAAATGTTTCACCTGAAGCGATAAAACTAAACCCCTTTTTTATTATTCGTGGTTGTGGACCAGGAATATCGCATATCGGATTTCTTACATTAGAACATATTACATTAGGTGTTTTTACGTTAGATATATATATATATATATATATATATATATATATATATATATATATATATATATATATATATATATATATATATATATATATATATATATATATATATATATATATATATATATATATATGTACATGGAACAGGAGTTGAACGCGCGTATTAGATATTTCAACGAGGAGGTTATGACAGCGCACGAAACCTCCTTCTACTACCAAGCGCGGATCCAGGGGGGATCGGGGGTCGTCACCCAAAAAAGGGGGTCGTCACCCAAAAAATGCGCACTTTTGATTTCTTCATAAAAATGTTAAAAAAAACACAAAATGAAAAAAAGGCGCCTATATTTAGAATTTTGCGCCTTTTTAAAAGAGCGGAAACTATAGATAAAGGCGCAAAATTTGCAAAAAGCATAAAATTGCAACTACATATTTTGTTGTATATCTTCATTGTAAAACTATACGTCCAAATAGCATTTTTGAAAATTCAATTAAAGTTCCAAATTCATAGTTTTAGATGTGTTGGTGTATTTTTTGTAATAAAAAATTCAAATACTCACAAAATATAGTTTTAAAGGATGTTCAATCGCCACTGCGCTTCAAGGTTATGATTGTTTAAAATTATAATTGAAGAAGTTATTAGCAAATAAAAAAAAGTGTTAGCATGAAAAAAATTAATTTTAACCAAAAATCCTTGTTTTCCTCTCCAACAACATTTTAGTTTTCCCTTAATATTGTGAAGATTTTAAAAATCTGAAAATTTTACTTTTTTTCACCTTAAAATTAAATTTGAAATTTCTACTTAGGGAATTCTGCTTATGGATTTTTGCTTATATAATTTTAGTTCAAAATGTATGTAGTTATTTTTAATATTTTTTTTCTTTAAAACTAGTTAGCTTATCCTTTACGCTGCTTCTGCGCCTGCTTTGCGCTGGTGACTGGTGTCGTCGACTGCGGTCTGTTACCGGGCACATTGTCTCTTGAAACAATATATATATTAAATAAAAATGCGTGGTTCCTTTAAGTTTACGTTATAATATTTATTAATTTTAAGTTTTATGTATAAGTAATTTCAAGAGCTGTTATGGCGATCAGAAAAATTAACGTTCTTCGGCTGCTGCTGTTGAAACTAGAGTGAGTGTCCCATCGCACCACGAGGCAAATGTCACCTTTGACGTTTGTTCTTTCGCTCATCTATGCGAGTGAATGCGTGTGCCTGTCATGCTTTGGTGACTTTTTGGGCAGAGTTGCCAACCATTCTCATGAATCGCCTTATGTCGGTATAATGTGGCGCTCACATCAGATGATGATATATAGTTTACGTTCGCGGCGCGAACAAATGTTGTTCTTTAAAAAAAAAAAAACAAATTAAAATATTTTGGATTTATTAATTAATTTTTCAAGTTATCATAGAAAAGTGAAAATAATCATTAACAAAACTTTGTGCATATCTAAAGAAGTTTATAAATTTTATACCACAAGTACATTTTTTATACCGCATTCATTACAAATATCTCTGGTATAATATTTATATGCGGTACACCAATATTTTATTCCGCATGTACATTTTTTTTTCGCTATGACGCATGTATTTATGAGCATTTTATATTTGAGTATAGGTACAGGAATGCTTTATATTTACGTGAGCGCCCGACATGTAGACGCAATCTCTCGATGCTACAAGCATCAGACCAGAATTAAAAAAAAAATGTTCATACGAATTTCAAAAATTCTGTCGAATCTCGTGAATCCATTAATAAATCTAATCAATTTAACCATCAGATATTTGGCTTCCTTAAAAAAAGTAATTGTAACTCCCGCCGTTTAACTGTGCTTACTTGAAATGCATTTTTCGCAAAAAATTAAAAAAAAAAAAATTCATACGAATTTCAAAAGTTCTGTTCTGTTTTTATGCGGGATCCTGCTGTGACAGCCTTAACCCACAGTGCGCTTAACACGGACTAATGCAATGCGTCAGTCACCGCCCCATTGGAGGGTACACGTACCCTCTGCAGGTACCAATTTAAAGTTATGCATGTGAACATAACTTACCTCTTGGTGAGGGGCGAGGCTATCTAATCCTCTTCTATTCTTTGGGTAATGGCGACCGGTTGAGAAAGACGCAACTCCACGTCCCACTTGCAAACAACTCACGCAATTCGCCACGAATATCCTCATACAGCGGGCAGTCACAGATAATGTGAACGCTGTCCTCTACTGCACCGCACGCACAACACTCAGTTGTACTCAAAGTGCGCCGGAACAAATACTCATTCAATGAGCCATGTCCAGTAAGGAGGAATCCCAAACTCAAATCGAAGTCAATTTTAGGGAAATTTTCTACAAACCTGACATCGCCAATGAACGAATAAGTTGTCCGGCACTTAAACTCCCGTCCCATCTAGATTTCCACCTAGACAGGACCTCCTCCCGCAACACAATCTTCCGTTCTTTTGTAGACTGGCATTGCACGACATTAATCTGCCAGTCGCTGTTCCGAAGCGCTATTCCCCTCTTGATTATATAAGTAATACTTTTGGATATCACCTCCAGGTCAAGTGGGGGTACCCCCATCAGCAGTTGCAAGTCCTCTGTAGAGACCGTGCGGAAGACAGGCATACACGCTAGCAAGACCACACGCTGACAAGACAGTATCTTACGATAGCCTACAGTAGTCGTGACTGTTTCGCACCATACTGACGCACCAAACGTTGCGCAAGCAGCGAACAGTCCGCCATATATGATCCTAACAGAGCGTCTGGAGCCTTAGCTCCAATCACTTCGAAGAACACGACGAAGTTGCCCTACTACGCCAACTAAACGGTCACGTACTCACTCCAGGCGGAGTGTAAAATTCATCAGTTCTTTCATAGTAAGTCATAAGTACTTGACTTCAGTCGCATACTTGAGACTGATACCGTTAGCCCGCATAGGCAGTGGGTATTAATCACCTTTAATAAATTGAATTTTGTGTCCAATAGGGTACAGAGATATGTATGGCCCATTCCACACCAAATCGACCAGCGGTTGGAACTCATCTTCTTCGATTTTAATAAAATTTAGACAACTGATAAAGGGTTCCGAGATATGCATAGATCATTTTTTTTCGCCCCCTATTTCCAGAGATACAATCGTTCAAATATACAAAATATGGGTCTAAAATCACTTTTATATGGTTGTTCATATTCCAATATCTCTTAAAGTACACAGAGAAAAAAATACTATATTTAAGTATGAAAATACTTAGAATAGCACCATCCCAAATTGGACTTATATTAAGTCTGCACAGACTTAAGTTAAGTCCGCACAGACTTATATTAAGTCTGTACGTACTTAATATAAGTCTGTGCGTACTTAATAAAAGTCCAATTTGGGATGGTGCTATTCTAAGTCTTTTTGATATTTAAATACAGTATTTTGTTTTTTCAGTGTATAATACTAGAACCTGCCTCGTTTTAAAGCTAATAGAACAAGCTTTTATACCAATTAAGTTGTAACTTCTAAACTTCAACATGTGGCCCGTGGTAATTATCCATGCAATTCAAAATGGATATCCTTAAAAAGGACCCTTTTTAAAATTCTGAAAGCTTATTCTATTAGTTTTAAAACGAACCATCATATATTTTAGTATGAAAAATACCAAAAATAATAATCTCGCAACTCTCTACGAAAAACTACTAACTGGACCCGCGCACATCTTCACGTGGGTTTTTATTAATGCAACTCTTTATAAATACAACACTATATCGTTTTTAAAGTGTGGATACAATCCCGCCCATTTTTTCCGTATTAGTGTACATCTATGTCGTCATTTCTCGCCCACATTGAACGTAGTGCTTAGAAAAGTCAAAATGTAAAGCATAGTAAAAGCTGAGGTTGTATGGAAGGTGCCACGCTTCTTTACGCAATCATGCCTACTTTTACAACACTGCTCTTAATAGTCAGGGGCAGAGCTGTAAACCTAATGACTACCAAACGATTACGATTCTTTAGTAGGCGTAATCAGAAGGCGAACATTTTTTTTTGATTTTTAGATTATTTGAAAATAATCAAAAAAAGTAATGAGACTCCTTTTTTTTGATTATTTATATTTTTTAGATAATTTTTTGATTATTTGAAAATAATCAAGAACCAAGAGGAAAAGTTTGTTCACATGGGAAATTTTGATGTAAAAAATTGTGATAGTTGGTGTGATGAAGTTAGTAAGAAATATGGAAGTTATAGTCGGTCTAAGACAACTATAAATACATATGAGACAATATGAGATAATGTGTGCGGTTACAATTTAAAGTAGTGCATGTCGGCTATACTTCCTTCTGGGTGTTACAAACGGGGTCTTCAAATAATTTTAAAATAATTAAAAAATAATCTAAAAAATAGAAATAATCAAAAAAAGTAGTAGGATTACTTATTCATTAATTAATGAATAATGGTAAAATGGTGAAGTTGAGTTTATAGAGATAGAGATAAAAAGAGATAATTAGTGAAAATTCAGTAGATGAATTCACCGTGAATTCGAACATGTCCAATGGATCGGATGGAATACCGGCAATACTGGAACACGTCAAGTTAATGATTCAATGGCCGATCGAAAATACACGGACACCATTCAAGCTCAGCTGCACTCCCTTTCCAAGGAAAAACGAGTTGAGTTTATAGAGATAGAGATAAAAAGAGATAATTAGTGAAAATTCAGTAGATGAATTCACCGTGAATTCGAACATGTCCAATGGATCGGATGGAATACCGGCAATACTGGAACACGTCAAGTTAATGATTCAATGGCCGATCGAAAATACACGGACACCATTCAAGCTCAGCTGCACTCCCTTTCCAAGGAAAAACGAGTGAAAGACTTTTCTCAGGAGTAAAAAGTAAAAAAAAAAAACCAATAAGAATAAGAAGTCGTCTCATACATAAAGTAAATAATTGTTCATCTTTTTAAACGTTTCTCTTTGAAAATAATTAAAAAAAGATTTGTTGTTTAGATTTGATGTTTATTGTTTATTTTTTACGCCATTACCCATAAGGAAAACAATGTTCTAAAATTTTCGCTTTAAAATGATTTTTAATTTATGCCATATTTTTATTATAGAACTGTTAAATATTCAAATATTTTTAATAATAATATTTGAGAAATATAAATAAAAGTTTGATTAATATTTATCAAAGTCAAAAATAATAATTTTTGATAAATATTTTCAAAAGTCAAATATAATTTTTATTTTTGATGCGCCCCAAAAATTTATTTTGCGCCCTTTTTTATATTTTCTGTACTTTATATTTTATACAACTGTACTTCTTTAAAGCAACTTTTTTTCTTTAAATCAACCGTTTTATTTGCTTAAAAAACAAAAAAAATATAGGGTGCGGTCGGGTCTGTGGTACCCTAGAAAAAACGATATCCGGTGCATCTACATATATGATCATATAGGTACTCAAATGAAATGTAATAATGCCACATTTGTAATTATATGGTTATTTTTATGATCTAATAACCAAAGCTTTGGATTTGTAATTATATAAAAAATAAAATTAAAATGAAATGCTGATTGTTGAGAAAAATATTTAATTATTTATCAAAATGACGAAGAAAATTTTGAAATGAATAGGTAACGCTGAAAGGTTTTTTTTTAATTTTCTAGAAGTGGCCCAACAGTTAATTATAATATTTCGTTGGCAAGTAATATCGTAGAAGCGCCGCAGACGAAATTTTTTTATAAAATATTAAATTTTTTATTTTTTAAAACATAAATACAAAAGTATTATTCGTGTATAAAATGAACTCAGTTGTTAAAACTAAAAAGGGTCCTGAGGTTACTGGGGTTATCGGATCATGAACATAATGACATATTAATCGTGAGATCAATATCTTTCATTTCAGTACCTACATGTTCATATAGGTAGGTGTATAAAGTTTCGATTTATCTGGGGTACCACAAGTTCGACCGAGCCCCAGATTAGTCTGGGACCCAAACATGGGGGATAGTTTGAAGAAAAAATATTTCACTTCATCCGGTTATCTAAAGTTCATCCAATTTGTTTGTTTGGAGATTTTTTGGTAGGAGTAAAGACTTTTTTTACATATATATATCAAAAATAATAATTAATTTTGGTTTTAATAAATATGTATCTAAAATAAAAATTATATTTGAATTTTGAAAGTATTTATCAAAAATAATTATTTTTGACTTTAATAATATTAATCAAACTTTTATTTATATTTCTCAAATATAATTATTAAAAAATACTTTAAAATTTAACAGTCCTATAATAAAAATAAAACAATAAATTAAAAATGTTCATCGAATGTTATCTAATGGTACCATTTGTTTTACAGTGCTATCATTTCTTAAAATGACTTTTTACATATAAATTTGAAAAAATTAATTATTTTTGGTCTCTGATTTTGGGAAGGTGTACATATCTCAGTACCCTTTGGAAACAAAATTCAATTTGTGTATTATATTAAAGGTGATAAATACCGACATCTCGTTGGAAAACTACTTCAGATATACACAATGTATTTTAATGATTATTTTCACTTAACAGCATATTTCGAAAACCAAAAATATTTGAATTTGATTTTTTTTTTAAGTATAACATTTGTACCAATTGTACGATTTGTACCAAACTTATGTTTTATATTTAACCTAGATTTTTGTACCATTTATTCAAAAGGTAATAGTTACTTCACCAATTATTAAATTAATTTACAACAGTTTTTTTTTAATTTCAAAAATACTAAAAACGTAAAAATCGGATTATAAATCGTCGTTATAGAACTAAAAGTCATCAAATAAATTTTGTTTCAATATCGATTTTTTTTTTGTTGTTAATAACTTCTTCAATTATAATTTGAAACAATCATAACCTTTTAGCGCAGTGCCGATTGGAAATATTTAAAAACTATATTTTGTGAATATTTGATTTTTAATTATGAAAAATACACCAACACATCTAAAAATATGAATTGTCGAACTTTTATCAAACTATCAAAAATGGTATTTAGACTTATAGTTGTACAACGAAGATATACAAAAAAATATGTATATTTTTTAAAAACTAAAAATTGTCTATGGATATGCGCCTATAATGTTTAAATACGATTTAATATTTATACCACGAGACAAAATGTATGTCATTTTTCAGGAATATTTCCGGCCAACACACAGATTAATGGAATATTTTGGGAAGTGTATAGCAGGTTGTAAAATTTTGTGGAATTTTAATGACAGATTCACCGCATATTTTGGGATCGGGCAGAGAGCTCGTGATACAAACTCCGCCTATCTATTTTGAAAATATGTCGAAAAAATGTTTCTAAACTGTCTAAACTGCCTAAAATTTTTGTCTTGGGACATTTTGATATAGATCTCAAAACACTTAAAACTCGAATTGTGTAATCTTCAGAATCTTTGCCAAAATACAATGGCGCATATTCGTAGACAATTTAAAGTCAACTTTAAAATAAAAGTTACCCGATATTTTGGGCAATTTTAACGAAGATTAAAATGTCAAAAAGTTTTTTTTAAGTCGTAAAATTTAAAAAAAAGCGAACAATTAAAAAGGTAATTTACAGAATATTAGTAATCTGGAAATAGTTAGTTATTTTTACACAAGGCGCAATGTAGAGAGAAAAGCTCAAAAAGGCGTAAACTATTCAAATAACAATCAAAATTAAAACAGCGCATAACTTACAGTATTTATCGTCTTTTTCGCAAAATTATCAAAACAAACCAAAAATGAATATGACGCATATTTACTCTGTCAATTAAATTTTTTTTGGAAAATTTGGCGCCTTTTTCTATATTTTGCGATCTTTTTAAAAGCCGCAAATATTCTGCATTTTAAGCGCTTTTTCCATTTTGTGTTTATCTTTTTGAAAATTTAGCGCCTTTCTCTGTAGTTACCGGTCTTTTCAAAAGGCCTAAAAATTCTGAAATTTTGCGCCTTTTACTATATTTAGCGCCCTTCTGTAGAGGCGCAAAAATTTTGTAAATTAGGCGCATTTGCAATTTTATGCTTTTTTGAACATTTTGCGCCTTTCTCTATATTTTGCGCCCTTCTATAGAGGCGCAAAAATTTTGTAAATTAGGCGCATTTGCAATTTTATGCTTTTTTGAGAATTTTGCGCCTTTATCTATATTTCGCGCCCTTCTATAGAGGCGCAAACATTTCGTAAATAAGGCGCATTTGCAATTTTATGCTTTTTTGAAATTTTTGCGCATTTCTGTATATTTGCGCCCTTCTATAGAGGCGCAAACATTTTGTAAATAAGACGCATTTGCAATTTTATGCTTTTTTGAAAATTTTGCGCCATTCTCTATAATTTGCGCCCTTCTATAGAGGCGCAAACATTTTGTAAATTAGACGCATTTGCATTTTTATGCTTTTTAGAAAATTTTGCGCCTTTCTGTATATTTTGCGCCCTTCTGTAGAGGTGCAAAATTTGCAATTTTATGATTTTTTGGAAATTTTTTGCCTTTCTCTATAGTTTCCGCTCATTAAAAAAGGCGCAAAATTCTGAATATTAGGCGCATTTTTTTCATATTGTGTTTTTTTGAAAACACAATATGGATCCGCGCTTGGGGTAACGCGAAAATCATTAAAAATGCGTTGCCATATTTCGCATGTGCAGACTCATCATCGCTGAGAACTGAATTTCACAGGTTTATTGAAGGATGTGAGATGGTGAGGGCAAAACGGGCCCCTGATATAAATAATAAAAATGTTTTTTTTATATAAATAAAAACTCCACACCCATATCCTTGAATTCACAAAATCTTCACACCAAGTGGTCAAGGCAACGAAAAAAAGGAAACGGAAAAGAAAACACAAAATGTAGGTATGAAGCAGCCATACCTACATGTTCAATCTGAAAGAAGAAGGCATCTGAGGGATGAATGTCATACACGAAGAAACACTCCGTATTGCAGTGACTGCCTTAGTCATGGACATGAACAATATGCAGATCGTTCGGGTCGGAACGGGTATTCAGGACATACTGTTTGCCAAGGAAGTAAGCTACCCGTATCTCAGGGAAATGCTCAAGGTGGTATCCAGAACTAAGGCGGAGGTGCTCCAGGATTGAGATGCAATTGGCGCCATAGAGGGGGACATGTCGAAGAGGATTGCCGCGTGAAACGGGCCTCTTAAATATTGCACTTGGTGCAGAAATGACGGGCATGTTATTATGAATTGTTATGCCAAACTCAAATATGATGCATGGAACAATAATAGCGTTCCACAGAGAAACTACCATGGGCCCAGTCAAGGCCACTAAACTGGGGACCCTTAGCAGATAGTGCAGCAAGACCGGTAGTTGTAGAAGTTACAAATGGAACCTACAACAAAATAAAACGGATAATATTATTAACGCAGAAAATAAAGAACAAAAAGTGAAGAAACATATTAATGAGATAGAAGTATCTCAATAAAAATATATAATGAACTAAATAATAAAACACAACTTGTAAAAAATGAACAGAATATATAAACTAAGGAAATTAAAAATAACAAAATTGTACAGAAAACAAATAAAGTAAAGTAAAACCGATTAAATCGGAAATCAAAAATAAATAAGGGCCCTGAAAATTTGGGAATTTGTAGGATAAATAAATTTGTAGAATAACGTCTGACAAGATTGTGGATACATTCCGTACAGGGGCGAATATAATTTCAATATTTCTTGTTATTATTAGCGTTATGTGCGTTTTATCATCAGAAGTGTATAATAAATGCACAATTTGTAAAATTAGATTGTCTCCAATTATTAAAAATTTTAAGAATAAATTTACACGTAAAATATTTTACCGGCATGGAGAGTGTTTCAAGATATCCGATACGAGTGATATGTTCATTAAAGTACCTTGCGGGGCAGCAAAGAATGGAAAACTTACTCTGTGAGTGGATCCTGGAGATGAGGCCAGCCTGATTAATGAAAATAGTATGGCATATTTGGCGAATTTTAATAAAAATATTCAAAAAGATCTGAGTGGTGCTTTTGGTGGATGCGTTAGAACGTCATGGTCCACCAAGATTCAGCACACAAGTAGAAAAACTTAGTTTAACGCTACACGTTGTGTAATTAGAACAAAGAGGTGCCAGCAGATGGAATAGTCGGGAGTAACAATCTCCGGAACAGATCAATAATATATGCGTTGAATAAAAAAATACATTTTTTGAAGAAGACAAAAATCACATTTTTAAATTTCCATTAAAATCATTACAAGGCACAGAAAATATTAATTTTAATCAGCAAATCAGGGTTCAGCCCAGAACGCCCATGGTTGTATCATTGCCGCTAAAAACAAGAATTCCTGTCGTTTTGTTACATAAACAGGAAATTTAGCCGGGAATATATATAGATTACACTGTTCTACAAATTGAGGGTTGTTGGCGTCCACAGAAATGAAAATTATCATTTCTTGTAGATTTCGGTCGAGTCAAAGTTGCAAAAAAGGCTATTTTTGATACTTTATGTCGCAAGTTATCGTACGATTTCGACATATAGTAGATGCAAACTTTATCACAAAATAAAATATGAACCTTTCCCTACGTATAATTGGCAAAACAAATATGGGTCCAGATATTAGTTTTTACAAAAAATCAAAAAGAAATTTGTGTTACCAAAAAAGTGTGTCGAAAGAGTAATTTATCACAATTCTCTAAGCTCTCTTGAAAAACATTTAAATATTAGTTCGCAATGTGTTTGCTGTGAAAATTCCAAAAAAAAATAAAATTTAAACTTTATCTTACTAAAATTTTTGGGAATATTTTTTAAAATTTGTTATGAAATATTCGATTAAAATGGAGGGAATTGCACGCAAAGATATACAATTAAATACATATCGAAAAAAATTCTTAGTATTTGATGTACGCATTATGGAAAAACATAATGGGGAAAATTGCACTGCGTAATCTCCTGGTGTTTATATGATTCGGCAGGCTTTAATGGGTTAAAAAAAATAAAATATACATCCGTCGTCAACGAATGCTTCTGAAAATTTTGAAAATTTGACCTGAAAAAATAAAAAAATGCGATACCCTACAGCTACTCATTATTAAAATTAAATTTATAATATTAGTTTGTCGCGACTGTTGTAGTAATATATATTGAACATTTTATTTTAATGAATGGCAGACTTGGGACTATTTTCGTGATGCATATGAATTGTGAAAATTAAAGAAAAAAAGCCCTTATGGATCGCTACAGCATACTATATACTCATAATGCGATCCTGACTAATAATAACTAAAAAATTACAATATGATAATTCTAACTGAACCTCGTGACATAGAGACGATAATCACAATTTTCACGATTCGCCGTTGTGTGATCACCAAGGTGGTGTAAAAACATTTTTAATAATTAGGCAACTATACCGATGGAAGGGTATGCAGAAGCAAATAAAAGATTATGTGAAAAATTGTTCAAAATGCCAGGTGAACAAGAGTTCAAGGCTTACAAAGATGCCAATGGTTCTAACTGATACGCCAGTGAGACCATTTGACAAAGTGTACATTGATCTGCTGGGAAATTGGCCAAAAACCATTTTAGGAAATAAATACATTTTAACGTTTCAAGACGATTTTTCTAAATTTATGTGCTGTGTGGCTATACCCGATGCGGAGGCCAACACCGTAGCAAAAGCATTCTTTAACGAAATCGTTAAACGTCACAATATACCAAAAGTATTGGTAACAGACAATGGATCGTATTTCGTTTCCAAACTATTTTCGGGTACATTTAAATTATTAGGAATAAAAAAATTACATATAAATCCTTAACATTCACAGTCTAATGGGTCATTGGAATAAGGCCATCGCCCACTAGCTGAATATTTACGTAGTGTTGCTAAAGATAGGATGGGTCAAACTGGGACCAATGGTTACATTCGGTAATGCATGTTCATAATAATACCGTGCATACGTCGACAGGTCAAACACCATTCCGTACGTTGTACGGGTTTGACTTCGACATGCCTACGAATTTGAAGCGTACATGTTTACCATTGTATAACGCGGATGATTGCAATAAGGTACTAAAGTCCCAAATAAAGCAATCACACGAGATCGTAAGACAAAATCAACGTAGGGCCAAGGAGTTGTCGAAAAAACATTACGACAAGAACCTCAACCCTATACAATTCAAACCACACGACATGGTTTTAAAGCAAAAAAAAAAACAAACTAGGAAGAATAAATTCTCCCCAATTTGGAAGGGAGTGTATGCCGTTAAAACTAAACATATTATAATATTACCCCAAGATAGACACCATAAGAGTACCAATATAAAACTAATTAGCCAAACATTGACAATTAAATTCAAAATTGCAATATTACGATAGAAAGTTTAAAAATGAAAACAATTTTAGAAATTAATAATTATCTAAGTTTGAAAAGAAAAAAAATTCTAACCAAAAGATACAGAGAAAACATTAAATAAAACATTATCTAATTAGTAGTGATGATGATTTGCAAGAGCAAGTCAAGAAATGGTAATCTTGTCTTGCTCTTGTTCTAGCACACTAAGTCTTGCTCTTCCTCTTGCATAGGTACATATGATCTTGTTCATGGTCTTGCTCTTGCCATACTTTTCTTGCTCTGGCTTGCAAGAATCATGTAAAATTTTACTTTTTAAATTTTAAATAAAAATCGAAGACAAATATCTTAAACTGCACGGATAGAAAGATTTGTTTGAATATGTTTGAATGTAAATAAAAAGTAATACTAAATTACCATACATGTATTAGGAATGAAGTGTAATTAAATTATTTATTTTTTGTTCACGTGTAAACATTATTATATTGTCCAGCAGAATCTGTCAAATTTACCATAAATATGTTACAATACCAACATAAAATTTTAATTGCATTTGAATAAACATTTACTTGGTTAAAACCAAGGATTGAAACCGAAACAAATAACGGTTTCGATTTCGGTTTCGGTTTTTTCCGCGTTTCGGTTTCGGTTACGGTTTCGGTTTCGGTTTTTAGTTTTTATAACGAAACGGTTTCGGTATACTGGTTCCATGTTACGGTTTTGATTTCGGTTTTAGTATAAATTTTCCCTATTTCCATATTTTGCAAATAAGTTTACATTTTTTATATGGTGCTAAATTATGTTCAAATTATGATACTGGGGTAAAGTGGGAAACGTAATTTAAACAATGTTTGTTGTTATTTTAGTAAAAATATTGTGTTATATGAATTATTTAATTGATTACGCCAAGAAAAAAATTTAACAACATTTTGACTTCACCTGAGATATGATCTGAACTGCAAAAAAGAAGAATTTTGTACAATTTACATCCATAAAAGCCAAAGAAATTAAATTTCAACAATTCTGTGAACTGTAAACTAGTAATGATCATTTGTAAGAGCAAGGCATGAAATGGTAATCTTAATCTTTTAAATTTTAAATAAAAGATCGAAGACAAATATCTTAAACTGAATATTAACTATGAAAACGAATAGAATTTGAACACTAATTGTATTTAAGTTACTTATTTTTCATATTTTCAATTTCTTCAACATTTTACTAACAAAAAAAAAAATCCAATAACATAAAAAATTAAATTATATATTAACAAGAATTAACTAATAAAAAATAATTGTATAAATCAAGTGATGTTGACGAGACAATTCAAAATCTCAAGGCCATAATAAAATGAACGAAAAGTAACCAAATACATTTTCAAAATGCTAAATATTTTTTACAAACATCACTATGTATCTGTCAATTTTTAATCGATGATCTCTATTTTTTTTACCACATTATAAGAAAATGTAAATTTATCAATTGATATATCAACTTTAAAAATGCATCAATTACTTTTTATAATATTAATCAACAAACTGGAAAATTAAGTTTTTCATAAAAATGTATTTTTTGACTTTTCGTTCTACAACGACGATATACATTATACGATGTACATATACAATAAATATAAGAAATTTTTCATATAGGCATAGTTCTGTTTTCGTCACAGATTAAAGAAATCTGTATGCTACACGTACCGTATGTCAAGAGAACTCAAATAATATCTTGCAGAGTAACATTTTTCTTTGCGAACACCATGCGAACACAAACTCAAACGCTACAAAGCGAATACTAACAGAAAGAAGAGAATATTACAATAACGTTTACGATTCGTATACGCACACTTTCACAACGACAACTCTTCGTTGCTATCCTGTATCATCGCATGGCAACAAACAGACGCATGACAACAGACAGACGCATGGCAACGGACAGACGCATGAAAACAGACAGACGCATGACAACGGACAGACGCATGACAACAGACAGACGCATGACAACGGACAGACGCATGGCACCACACTACATGTATGTATCCAGTACAGCTCTCTAGTTGGCAACAACAACGAGTTCTCTTTGTGGTACAAAAAATTTCCCGCCAAAAATTCTATCAAAAGCTTGGATGCTGCTTTATTCGCATTTTTGTTGTTGTTGGACTTTCAAACGAATCAGCGGATTTGTGAAAAAAGAAAAACACAAAAAGCAATATATCAGCTAAATATATCACACTGTGAAAATGTTCATATATTATTTTTTATTACTTCATGATTTTACAATTAACAAAAAAACAAAAATAATATTGTGCATAGCACAGTGCATAATCGATGTATGAACTTGCGTAGCGAAGAAAAGAGAAAAAAACATTGTTTTGTCTATGTTATCTTTTTAAAGCGACTTTTTGAAACGACTTTTGAAGCACTTTTAAAGCTATTTACCGCTTTAAAAGTGCTTCACAGGCTTTATTTTTAAGATGCTTATATTCTTTAGAATTGACAAAAAAAAAACACACACATCTTCATTAATGTTCACGTTCATAAATATTTTGCACGCTTTCCACTGTTACTTGTTGTTCAATATTTAGTAATATCATGAATTCTTTTGTATATCATTATTACCTTAAAAATATAATAAATACTTTAAAATCATAAAAAAACGCAAGAGTCTTCCTTTTCTTGCAGTATTAGTCTTGCACTTGCTCTTGTTCTTTTTCTTGCAAAATCTCGATTTTGTTCTCGCTTTTGTTCTTGGAAAACAAATGCAAGAACAAGAAGCAAGAACAAGAAATATTTAATTATCACTAATGTAAACAAATATCTGCCTTATACTTGAAATGTTTAATCTTGTCGAACTTGCACTTCATTTTTCGTATTTCCTTAAATAGTTACTGAGATGTTAACAATTTGAAACTTTTTTTTAATTTTTTCTTGCATTACCATTGTTTTGTTTATATCCGAAATTGAGCTGTTTTGAAACATCAGTCAAAAATCCATTAGAAGACTTATAAATGGTATTCTATTGAATAGATCTTTTTAAAGAATTTAAAAAATATTAAAATGAACTTTTTAAAACTTGTCCCACTTTAACACAATATATATATATACGGTTTCGGTTTAAAAAATGAAACGGTTTTAAACGGATATCGGTTTCGGTTACGGTTTCAATCCTTGGTTAAAACTATGTTTCGAAACACAGAAAATGCTAATCAAATCCAAATACAAAGTATGTTCGCAACGCTCGTTTTAATTCGATAATTTATCGACTGACGAAGTTGGCAACGTTGTGCAGCATTTTCTACCTACGCCATCTTTTGCCATCGTTTGAACATATTGATGTTTAAAAACAAACAAAAAAGAAATTAGATTTAAATAAGTGTATTTTTGCAACATTCTTCTTGTATACGAAGTTGGCACTCGTTGAGTAGAATTTTCTACCTACGTCTCTTTTGTCGTCGTTTGAAATATGTATAGGGTCATTTAAAACAAACTGATGTTTGTGCACAGCACAGTGCATATACACAATCGATGTATGAACTAGCGTAGCGAAGAAAAGAGAAACAACATTTTTTTGTCTATTTTATCTTTTTGAAGCGACTTTTGAAGTACTTTTGAAGATATTTACCGCTTCAAAAGTGCTTCACAAACCTTATTTTTAATATGCTTATATTCTTAGCCTTGAAAAACAAGAAAAATAAAAACACATATCGTCATTAATGTTCACGTTCATACATATTTTGCACGCTTTCCATTGTAACTTGTGGTTCAATATTTAGTAATATTACAAATTCTTTTGAATTTCATTATTACCTTGAAAACATTATAAATGCATTAAAATGATAAAAAAACGCAAGTCTTTTTTTTTGCATTTCTTGCAGTGTTAGTCTTGCCTTGCCCTTGTTCTTGCATTTATTATCTTGCTCCTGCAAGAAAATCTCGATATTGTTCTCGCTCTTGTTCTTGCTAAAAATGCAAGTACAATTTTTTAAATCGATTATTTGATCTGAAAAATCGATTTCGATCGATTTTTTGACATGTAAAATCAACTACGTAAAAATCGATTTCGGTTTTAGTTACGGTTTTAGGGTTTTATTGCGAAACGGTTTCGGTATACTGGTTCCAAGTTAAGGTTTCGGTTTTGATTTCGGTTTTTGTATACAATATCTTTTTTTCCATAATTTTGAAATAATTTAACATTGTTTATATTGTGTTAAGCTATGCTCAAATTGTTATATTGGGGTAGGTTAGGTAGTGATGATGTTGACAATGTAAATATATAAAGATATTTGACGCTTGCCAACCCACTGAGACCATTTTTGGTCCATTGTGTTTCCTCTGTTTTATTGTATATATCCATAGGTGAATAATATTTAATTTTATATATTCCATTTTAGATCTAATTACATTGGTTTTTTTTTCTTAAGAATATGGGTTAGAAGGGGGTTCGTGTCTTCCCTCCTTTTGGGGCCATCCTGATGCCCTAACGAACTTCATTATCTGCATTGGGTGCTCTTCGTGGATCTCTTCTAGTTCCTGAAAGAAAAAAGATCCTAGAAATTTATTTCTTATTCGAGCCATTGCTGGGCATTGGCAGAGATAATGGTAGCTGTCTTAATTTGCTTCACTATCCCCACACCACCTGCAAAAGTGAGTTTCCAGCGTGTTGTGTCCTGTTATTATCCCTATTAGTAGTCTTAATTCTATTTTGTGTAATTCTAGTTCGTATTCCTAGTGTTCTCTAGTGTTTTTGTGTAGTCTGTAGATTGTATTCCGCCATAGGTGATCTTACATTACTGTCCTATCTTGGCTAACTCGTCTGCTTTTTCATTACCCGGAATATATGAATGCCCTGGTACCCAGCACAGTTTTAAACAGTGTTGCTCGTTGAGAACCTCAAGCTCACTGCGACAACGGCTGACTACTTCGGATCTTATATTCCTATTTTGTAAGGCTTTGATGGTAGCTTGACTATCAATGAAAAAAGTTAATATCGGTTGTCGATAGTTCCTTCATTGTTAGCAATCTGGCCGCCTCAGCCACGGCATATATTTCCGCTTGAAATATGGAGCAGTCGTTTCCTATTTTTATCGATTTTTCCACTTGAAGGGCTTCACAGAAGATCCCACACCCAGTTCCCGTGTCCATCTTGGACCCGTCTGTATAGACACTTATTTCATACTGATTTATGACCCTGTTTTGGGTCCATTGTTCCCTTGTTGGAAAAATTACGTTTGTTCTTTTTTCTAAGTCAATATAAGGTGTAATATAGTCGTTACAGGAGCAGTCGACATAAAATGACGAGTTATTGTGGAGTGTACATATGACAGTCTGTTTAAGTCTGTTGAGTGAGGGAGTCTCCGTGCTGTTTTTGATGCAGCACCTTTAATGAAGGGGTCTATTGGCATTATGTTTATAATAGCTTCTAGTGCCGCGGTCGGTGTTGTTCTCAGTGCTCCTGATATACTTATAAGGACTGTTCTGTGCAGTTTTTCCAGTTCGGATGTGTTACATTTATTTCAAGGGCTACCATAGCACAGTATGGGGCGTACTATGGCCGTGTACATCCAATATATTAATCTTGGTTGAAGACCCCAGTTTGTACCAATTATCTTTTGACAGGAATAGAACGCTACGTATGTTATGTTTATGTTTTGTTTCCAGTTTAGTTTATCGTCTAAGACAATACCTAGAAACTTTGCACTTTTCGACAGGTTAAGCATGGTCCCCTCTAGTATGGGTAGCCGATATGGTGGGATTTTTCTTCTATTTGTAAATAGTACAAGTTCCGTTTTGGATGGGTTTATGTTTAGCCCAGATGTCTTTGCCCATCTTGTCACTTTTTTTAAAGAGGTTTCTAAAATGTTGGATACTGTATCAATGTATTTTCTGTCGACAAGATTACCAAGTCATGGCGTGTGCCACCACGTGGATACCTGTGTTTCCTAATTCCATTAGAATCTCATTCAGGACTACTATCCAGAGTGTTGGGGATATAACTCCCCCCTGAGGGGTTCCCCGACTACCTCTTACTTTTATGGCAAACTGCCCAATATTTGTATTGATTTTACGGCTTTTTAGCATTTCCATCAGCCATGCTACTAATCCGTTTTTTACCTGTGCATTTATTAGCGCGTTTCGGATGGCTGTAGAGTAGATGTTGTTGAAGGCACCTTCTATATCTAAAAAAAACCTGCCAGTGTGTTCCTTGAATTTGAGGGATTTCTCAATGTGGGAGACTACGTCATGGAGCGCGGTTTCAGTTGATTTGCCTTTAAGATATGCATGTTGATTGCATGACAAATTTAGGTTTGGTAACTTTGATTTAATATGGTTGTCTAGTATTCTTTCAACAGTTTTGAGCATAAAGGAGGATAGGCTTATAGGTCTATAATCCTTGTGTAAGGTGTGCTGTATTTTCCCTGATTTAGGTATGAATACAACCTACACTTCTTTCCACATGGTTGGTAGGTATTTTAGGTGTAGACACGCCTGGAATACCCTTACCATTAGGTTTACTTGTCTTATGTAACATTATTGGAGAGATGCCATCCAATCCCGGGGATTTGTATGGAGCCCATTCAATTTTTTCGAGGTTGATTATGTTTCTCACTTTGTCTTCGTTATTGACTCGGTGGTTGTGTATATATGTCATTGTTTCTTTAATTTGTTGTGGTAGTTGTTCGCAGCCCGGAAAGTGGGTCTGCAGAAGATCTTTCAGTGTTTCCTCTGGTGTGTGTGTCCATACACCATTAGAATCTTTTATGTTGCAAGGAACATGTGTCTGTTTTGAAAGAATTTTCCTGAGTCTAGAAGTGTCTTTTATGCTGTTTAGCTCATTTATTACATTTTTATGAGCATCTCGCTTTGCTTTCTTAAGTTCCCTCTTCAAGTTAATTAATAGTTTTTTTGTATGTTTCCCACTTTTGATTGTCGGTTGTGTTTCTAACAGTATTGAACGTTCTCCTCACCTCTGTACGCAGGGCTTTGAGGTGAGGGTTCCACCAAGGTTGATTTTTATTTTTTTTACGCCTTATCAGTGGACATGCCTTGTGATAGGCATGCTCAATGGTGAAGTTTATGGAGTTTATCGTGCGCTCTATTTCAAGTTCGTTACTTAATTGTCTTTGTTAACTAGTTATTTTAGATTTTCCAACTATGTTTATGAATTCCGCCCAGTTCGTTTTTTTTTTGGGTTTCTATATAGGTGGTCATTTTGTTTCCCTGTATTGATTGTTAATTCGATATACTTATGGTCTGAAAAACTCATTTCACTTAACAACTTCCAGCCCTTTGGTCGTGTGATGTTAGAACGCGTGTGAAGGGTTATATCTAATATTCTCTTCTATTTCTGGTTTCGAAAGTTGGCTCCGAGCCTTTGTTTAGGATGGCAAGATTGTATTTTATCGTATAACCTAGGATAGACTTACCTCTGTGGTTTGTGTCTGTGCTTCCCCAGAGAGTGTGATGCGCATTCGCATTACATTCTATTATAGCGTTTATCTTTTCTTTATTTGCGTGTTTGACAAGCTGTCTAACTATTTTTGGCGGAGGAAGGTCTCCAACATCGTGCGCGAAATAAGCCGATGCTATAATTGGGGTTCAATTTTTGTGTCTAATTTTATCGATGTTTGATCCCGAACACTGAACTGAGTCAAAAGTATTGGTTTTAAAGTTCTTTTTGCAAGAATGCATGTTCTAAGTATTCTGATGTCTGTAGCATTGTAGGTTACGTAGTCCGTATGGTCAAGTCCAGAGATTTTGTTCTGGTTCACCCATGGTTCTTGTATAAGTACGAAATCTATGTTATTTGTTGTAATATGGAGGAGGAGGTTTGCAGAAGCCATTATGCTGTGGTGCAGGATAATTTGAATTACCTTCATCATTGCGATCCGGTTGCTTCAAATCGATATTCCCTCTTCATGTCACTAGGCGTGCAACGACACTGCTTAGTCCGATGCTAATTCTGAAGCCATTCTTCTTCAATAGCTCTTCTGTCTCTTGATTCACTGCAACCACAACTGATTGCCTTACTACATTGGTTGATTCTTCCATCTGAACGATTTCCCAATCGGATGAAGGGTAGATATATTTGTTTTGATGTTGCATCTCTTTAAGGCGTTCTTTTGGAATTGTTGGTCCCGTTATGAACACCCGGATTCGTGGGCGTTTTGGCAGTTTCTCTAAGGGAACTACCTCCAGGTTTGCCCCATCCCACAAATCATCCAGAGCGGCCACAGTGTTTACGAGCCAGGTGTGCGTTTCCGCAGACTTGCACGATAGCACCTTGTGTCCGTTAAGCGTTGAGATATTGCCGAAGTATGGAGGAAGTCCAGAAGGATCCCTTAGAGATTCCGTGCTCGCTATAAACAGTCGGCTTTCGAGCAGACGCCAGTCTTCCGTTTCTATTATTTTGCCATTATCTGTAATGGCTACTATGATGCAGCCTTCGTTGAAAGTATTTGGCTCTGTGTTGTATTTATGCTTCTTGCTGGCATTATCTGGAGGTATCGTGTCTAGGGTTCTATCCCTTTTGGAGCACCCTGCAACGGTTAGCTCGAGGTTATTTAGATTATTACCAGCAACCTCAGCCGGCCGCTTAAACTCAGTTGCCTTGGTCGTCTGAGCGTGTCGGCCTATCGGATTTGCAGCAGTTGAGCTTGAGTGTTCCATCCGGGAGGTTGCCTACAGCACCTACCACATCAAATGCCTCATACTCCATCTCCATCATACTTCCTTGATCCTTCGCAGCTAGTTTCAGGGCGGGTCGACCCATCAATTTTGCAGTTTCAGGATCAGTTCTCTCAACATCTGACTTTCGGCCTCGATCCTTCGCCGCTAGTTTCAGGGCGGGTCGACCCATCAATTTTGCGGTTTCACGATCAGTGCTCTTGACATCTGACTTTCGGGACAACTCAGCGTCGGCTAAGTGGTCGGGGTTAATCAGTTAATTTTTCTTTAAAAATTCAGCATTCTCACCTGATTTTGGCTTGTCAGAGCGTTGCGACTCATTCAAGCCTGAAGTATGGCAGTCTACTTGTCCACCGTTAGGCTTGCAATTTCTCGTATTCTGCCATGAGGACACGGTGCGCTTGGCAGTCTTCAAACGGTAGCAGTCTTCCTTGCTTACAGCTTCGTTTTTCGCTTCTATGCGTTTTATGGTGCGATATGCTTCACGTATCACTTTGCCATCAGTGGAGTCATCCGAATCTGAGTTGGACCGCTTTCCAATTTTGAAGAGTTTCCCAACTCCCTTCATCAGGGACTCTGAGACACTACCTTTCTCATCATTGGAGCTCTCTCCTGGTGTTATCGTCATGGTACTGCCCTTTGTCGAGTTCATCGACTCGTGTTCTTCCACGATCGTTCTCGCTCGTAGCAATATAAATATAAATATAAATATAAATATAAATATAAATATAAATATAAATATAAATATAAATATAAATATAAATATAAATATAAATATAAATATAAATATAAATATAAATATAAATATAAATATAAATATAAATATAAATATAAATATAAATATAAATATAAATATAAATATAAATATAAATATAAATATAAATATAAATATAAATATAAATATAAATATAAATATAAATATAAATATAAATATAAATATAAATATAAATATAAATATAAATATAAATATAAATATAAATATAAATATAAATATAAATATAAATATAAATATAAATATAAATATAAATATAAATATAAATATAAATATAAATATAAATATAAATATAAATATAAATATAAATATAAATATAAATATAAATATAAATATAAATATAAATATAAATATAAATATAAATATAAATATAAATATAAATATAAATATAAATATAAATATAAATATAAATATAAATATAAATATAAATATAAATATAAATATAAATATAAATATAAATATAAATATAAATATAAATATAAATATAAATATAAATATAAATATAAATATAAATATAAATATAAATATAAATATAAATATAAATATAAATATAAATATAAATATAAATATAAATATAAATATAAATATAAATATAAATATAAATATAAATATAAATATAAATATAAATATAAATATAAATATAAATATAAATATAAATATAAATATAAATATAAATATAAATATAAATATAAATATAAATATAAATATAAATATAAATATAAATATAAATATAAATATAAATATAAATATAAATATAAATATAAATATAAATATAAATATAAATATAAATATAAATATAAATATAAATATAAATATAAATATAAATATAAATATAAATATAAATATAAATATAAATATAAATATAAATATAAATATAAATATAAATATAAATATAAATATAAATATAAATATAAATATAAATATAAATATAAATATAAATATAAATATAAATATAAATATAAATATAAATATAAATATAAATATAAATATAAATATAAATATAAATATAAATATAAATATAAATATAAATATAAATATAAATATAAATATAAATATAAATATAAATATAAATATAAATATAAATATAAATATAAATATAAATATAAATATAAATATAAATATAAATATAAATATAAATATAAATATAAATATAAATATAAATATAAATATAAATATAAATATAAATATAAATATAAATATAAATATAAATATAAATATAAATATAAATATAAATATAAATATAAATATAAATATAAATATAAATATAAATATAAATATAAATATAAATATAAATATAAATATAAATATAAATATAAATATAAATATAAATATAAATATAAATATAAATATAAATATAAATATAAATATAAATATAAATATAAATATAAATATAAATATAAATATAAATATAAATATAAATATAAATATAAATATAAATATAAATATAAATATAAATATAAATATAAATATAAATATAAATATAAATATAAATATAAATATAAATATAAATATAAATATAAATATAAATATAAATATAAATATAAATATAAATATAAATATAAATATAAATATAAATATAAATATAAATATAAATATAAATATAAATATAAATATAAATATAAATATAAATATAAATATAAATATAAATATAAATATAAATATAAATATAAATATAAATATAAATATAAATATAAATATAAATATAAATATAAATATAAATATAAATATAAATATAAATATAAATATAAATATAAATATAAATATAAATATAAATATAAATATAAATATAAATATAAATATAAATATAAATATAAATATAAATATAAATATAAATATAAATATAAATATAAATATAAATATAAATATAAATATAAATATAAATATAAATATAAATATAAATATAAATATAAATATAAATATAAATATAAATATAAATATAAATATAAATATAAATATAAATATAAATATAAATATAAATATAAATATAAATATAAATATAAATATAAATATAAATATAAATATAAATATAAATATAAATATAAATATAAATATAAATATAAATATAAATATAAATATAAATATAAATATAAATATAAATATAAATATAAATATAAATATAAATATAAATATAAATATAAATATAAATATAAATATAAATATAAATATAAATATAAATATAAATATAAATATAAATATAAATATAAATATAAATATAAATATAAATATAAATATAAATATAAATATAAATATAAATATAAATATAAATATAAATATAAATATAAATATAAATATAAATATAAATATAAATATAAATATAAATATAAATATAAATATAAATATAAATATAAATATAAATATAAATATAAATATAAATATAAATATAAATATAAATATAAATATAAATATAAATATAAATATAAATATAAATATAAATATAAATATAAATATAAATATAAATATAAATATAAATATAAATATAAATATAAATATAAATATAAATATAAATATAAATATAAATATAAATATAAATATAAATATAAATATAAATATAAATATAAATATAAATATAAATATAAATATAAATATAAATATAAATATAAATATAAATATAAATATAAATATAAATATAAATATAAATATAAATATAAATATAAATATAAATATAAATATAAATATAAATATAAATATAAATATAAATATAAATATAAATATAAATATAAATATAAATATAAATATAAATATAAATATAAATATAAATATAAATATAAATATAAATATAAATATAAATATAAATATAAATATAAATATAAATATAAATATAAATATAAATATAAATATAAATATAAATATAAATATAAATATAAATATAAATATAAATATAAATATAAATATAAATATAAATATAAATATAAATATAAATATAAATATAAATATAAATATAAATATAAATATAAATATAAATATAAATATAAATATAAATATAAATATAAATATAAATATAAATATAAATATAAATATAAATATAAATATAAATATAAATATAAATATAAATATAAATATAAATATAAATATAAATATAAATATAAATATAAATATAAATATAAATATAAATATAAATATAAATATAAATATAAATATAAATATAAATATAAATATAAATATAAATATAAATATAAATATAAATATAAATATAAATATAAATATAAATATAAATATAAATATAAATATAAATATAAATATAAATATAAATATAAATATAAATATAAATATAAATATAAATATAAATATAAATATAAATATAAATATAAATATAAATATAAATATAAATATAAATATAAATATAAATATAAATATAAATATAAATATAAATATAAATATAAATATAAATATAAATATAAATATAAATATAAATATAAATATAAATATAAATATAAATATAAATATAAATATAAATATAAATATAAATATAAATATAAATATAAATATAAATATAAATATAAATATAAATATAAATATAAATATAAATATAAATATAAATATAAATATAAATATAAATATAAATATAAATATAAATATAAATATAAATATAAATATAAATATAAATATAAATATAAATATAAATATAAATATAAATATAAATATAAATATAAATATAAATATAAATATAAATATAAATATAAATATAAATATAAATATAAATATAAATATAAATATAAATATAAATATAAATATAAATATAATATAAATATAAATATAAATATAAATATAAATATAAATATAAATATAAATATAAATATAAATATAAATATAAATATAAATATAAATATAAATATAAATATAAATATAAATATAAATATAAATATAAATATAAATATAAATATAAATATAAATATAAATATAAATATAAATATAAATATAAATATAAATATAAATATAAATATAAATATAAATATAAATATAAATATAAATATAAATATAAATATAAATATAAATATAAATATAAATATAAATATAAATATAAATATAAATATAAATATAAATATAAATATAAATATAAAATATAAATATAAATATAAATATAAATATAAATATAAATATAAATATAAATATAAATATAAATATAAATATAAATATAAATATAAATATAAATATAAATATAAAATATAATATAAATATAAATATAAATATAAATATAAATATAAATATAATATAAATATAAATATAAATATAAATATAAATATAAATATAAATATAAATATAAATATAAATATAAATATAAATATAAATATAAATATAAATATAAATATAAATATAAATATATAAATATAAATATAAATATAAATATAAATATAAATATAAATATAAATATAAATATAATATAAATATAAATATAAATATAAATATAAATATAATATAAATATAAATATAAATATAAATATAAATATAAATATAAATATAAATATAAATATAAATATAAATATAAATATAAATATAAATATAAATATAAATATAAATATAAATATAATATAAATATAAATATAAATATAAATATAAATATAAATATAAATATAAATATAAATATAAATATAAATATAAATATAAATATAAATATAAATATAAATAATATAAATATAAATATAAATATAAAATATAAATATAAATATAAATATAAATATAAATATAAATATAAATATAAATATAAATATAAATATAAATATAATATAAATATAAATATAAATATAAATATAAATATAAATATAAATATAAATATAAATATAAATATAAATATAAATATAAATATAAATATAAATATAAATATAAATATAATATAATATAAATATAAATATAAATATAAATATAAATATAAATATAAATATAAATATAAATATAAATATAAATATAAATATAAATATAAATATAAATATAAATATAAATATAAATATAAATATAAATATAAATATAAATATAAATATAAATATAAATATAAATATAAATATAAATATAAATATAAATATAAATATAAATATAAATATAAATATAAATATAAATATAAATATAATATAAATATAAATATAAATATAAATATAAATATAAATATAAATATAAATATAAATATAAATATAAATATAAATATAAATATAATATAAATATAAATATAAATATAAATATAAATATAAATATAAATATAAATATAAATATAAATATAAATATAAATATAAATATAAATATAAATATAAATATAAATATAAATATAAATATAAATATAAATATAAATATAAATATAAATATAAATATAAATATAAATATAAATATAAATATAAATATAAATATAAATATAAATATAAATATAAATATAAATATAAATATAAATATAAATATAAATATAAATATAAATATAAATATAAATATAAATATAAATATAAATATAAATATAATATAAATATAAATATAAATATAAATATAAATATAAATATAAATATAAATATAAATATAATATAAATATAAATATAAATATAAATATAAATATAAATATAAATATAAATATAAATATAAATATAAATATAAATATAAATATAATATAAATATAAATATAAATATAAATATAAATATAATATAAATATAAATATAAATATAAATATAAATATAAATATAAATATAAATATAAATATAAATATAAATATAAATATAAATATAAATATAAATATAAATATAAATATAAATATAAATATAAATATAAATATAAATATAAATATAAATATAAATATAAATATAAATATAAATATAAATATAAATATAAATATAAATATAAATATAAATATAAATATAAATATAAATATAAATATAAATATAAATATAAATATAAATATAAATATAAATATAAATATAAATATAAATATAAATATAAATATAAATATAAATATAAATATAAATATAAATATAAATATAAATATAAATATAAATATAAATATAAATATAAATATAAATATAAATATAAATATAAATATAAATATAAATATAAATATAAATATAAATATAAATATAAATATAAATATAATATAAATATAAATATAAATATAAATATAATATAAATATAAATATAAATATAAATATAAATATAAATATAAATATAAATATAAATATAAATATAAATATAAATATAAATATAAATATAAATATAAATATAAATATAAATATAAATATAAATATAAATATAAATATAAATATAATATAAATATAAATATAAATATAAATATAAATATAAATATAAATATAAATATAAATATAAATATAAATATAAATATAAATATAAATATAAATATAAATATAAATATAAATATAAATATAAATATAAATATAAATATAAATATAAATATAAATATAAATATAAATATAAATATAAATATAAATATAAATATAAATATAAATATAAATATAAATATAAATATAAATATAAATATAAATATAAATATAAATATAAATATAAATATAAATATAAATATAAATATAAATATAAATATAAATATAAATATAAATATAAATATAAATATAATATAAATATAAATATAAATATAAATATAAATATAAATATAAATATAAATATAAATATAAATATAAATATAAATATAAATATAAATATAAATATAAATATAAATATAAATATAAATATAAATATAAATATAAATATAAATATAATATAAATATAATATAAATATAAATATAAATATAAATATAAATATAAATATAAATATAAATATAAATATAAATATAAATATAAATATAAATATAAATATAAATATAAATATAAATATAAATATAAATATAAATATAAATATAAATATAAATATAAATATAAATATAAATATAAATATAAATATAAATATAAATATAAATATAAATATAAATATAAATATAAATATAAATATAAATATAAATATAATATAAATATAAATATAAATATAAATATAAATATAAATATAAATATAAATATAAATATAAATATAAATATAAATATAAATATAAATATAAATATAAATATAAATATAATATAAAATATAAATATAAATATAAATATAAATATAAATATAAATATAAATATAAATATAAATATAAATATAAATATAAATATAAATATAAATATAAATATAAATATAAATATAAATATAAATATAAATATAAATATAAATATAAATATAAATATAAATATAAATATAAATATAAATATAAATATAAATATAAATATAAATATAAATATAAATATAAATATAATATAAATATAAATATAAATATAAATATAAATATAAATAATAAATATAAATATAAATATAAATATAAATATAAATATAAATATAAATAATAAATATAAATATAAATATAAATATAAATATAAATATAAATATAAATATAAATATAAATATAATATAAATATAAATATAAATATAAATATAAATATAAATATAAATATAAATATAATATAATATAAATATAAAATATAAATATAAATATAAATATAAATATAAATATAAATATAAATATAAATATAAATATAAATATAAATATAAATATAAATATAAATATAAATATAAATATAAATATAAATATAAATATAAATATAAATATAAATATAAATATAATAAATATAAATATAAATATAAATATAAATATAAATATAAATATAAATATAAATATAAATATAAATATAAATATAAATATAAATATAAATATAAATATAAATATAAATATAAATATAAATATAAATATAAATATAAATATAATATTAAATATAAATATAAATATAAATATAAATATAAATATAAATATAAATATAAATATAAATATAAATATAAATATAAATATAAATATAAATATAAATATAAATATAAATATAAATATAAATATAAATATAAATATAAATATAAATATAAATATAAATATAAATATAAATATAAATATAAATATAAATATAAATATAAATATAAATATAAATATAAATATAAATATAAATATAAATATAAATATAAATATAAATATAAATATAAATATAAATATAAATATAAATATAAATATAAATATAAATATAAATATAAATATAAATATAAATATAAATATAAATATAAATATAAATATAAATATAAATATAAATATAAATATAAATATAAATATAAATATAAATATAAATATAAATATAAATATAAATATAAATATAAATATAAATATAAATATAAATATAAATATAAATATAAATATAAATATAAATATAAATATAAATATAAATATAAATATAAATATAAATATAAATATAAATATAAATATAAATATAAATATAAATATAAATATAAATATAAATATAAATATAAATATAAATATAAATATAAATATAAATATAAATATAAATATAAATATAAATATAAATATAAATATAAATATAAATATAAATATAAATATAAATATAAATATAAATATAAATATAAATATAAATATAAATATAAATATAAATATAAATATAAATATAAATATAAATATAAATATAAATATAAATATAAATATAAATATAAATATAAATATAAATATAAATATAAATATAAATATAAATATAAATATAAATATAAATATAAATATAAATATAAATATAAATATAAATATAAATATAAATATAAATATAAATATAAATATAAATATAAATATAAATATAAATATAAATATAAATATAAATATAAATATAAATATAAATATAAATATAAATATAAATATAAATATAAATATAAATATAAATATAAATATAAATATAAATATAAATATAAATATAAATATAAATATAAATATAAATATAAATATAAATATAAATATAAATATAAATATAAATATAAATATAAATATAAATATAAATATAAATATAAATATAAATATAAATATAAATATAAATATAAATATAAATATAAATATAAATATAAATATAAATATAAATATAAATATAAATATAAATATAAATATAAATATAAATATAAATATAAATATAAATATAAATATAAATATAAATATAAATATAAATATAAATATAAATATAAATATAAATATAAATATAAATATAAATATAAATATAAATATAAATATAAATATAAATATAAATATAAATATAAATATAAATATAAATATAAATATAAATATAAATATAAATATAAATATAAATATAAATATAAATATAAATATAAATATAAATATAAATATAAATATAAATATAAATATAAATATAAATATAAATATAAATATAAATATAAATATAAATATAAATATAAATATAAATATAAATATAAATATAAATATAAATATAAATATAAATATAAATATAAATATAAATATAAATATAAATATAAATATAAATATAAATATAAATATAAATATAAATATAAATATAAATATAAATATAAATATAAATATAAATATAAATATAAATATAAATATAAATATAAATATAAATATAAATATAAATATAAATATAAATATAAATATAAATATAAATATAAATATAAATATAAATATAAATATAAATATAAATATAAATATAAATATAAATATAAATATAAATATAAATATAAATATAAATATAAATATAAATATAAATATAAATATAAATATAAATATAAATATAAATATAAATATAAATATAAATATAAATATAAATATAAATATAAATATAAATATAAATATAAATATAAATATAAATATAAATATAAATATAAATATAAATATAAATATAAATATAAATATAAATATAAATATAAATATAAATATAAATATAAATATAAATATAAATATAAATATAAATATAAATATAAATATAAATATAAATATAAATATAAATATAAATATAAATATAAATATAAATATAAATATAAATATAAATATAAATATAAATATAAATATAAATATAAATATAAATATAAATATAAATATAAATATAAATATAAATATAAATATAAATATAAATATAAATATAAATATAAATATAAATATAAATATAAATATAAATATAAATATAAATATAAATATAAATATAAATATAAATATAAATATAAATATAAATATAAATATAAATATAAATATAAATATAAATATAAATATAAATATAAATATAAATATAAATATAAATATAAATATAAATATAAATATAAATATAAATATAAATATAAATATAAATATAAATATAAATATAAATATAAATATAAATATAAATATAAATATAAATATAAATATAAATATAAATATAAATATAAATATAAATATAAATATAAATATAAATATAAATATAAATATAAATATAAATATAAATATAAATATAAATATAAATATAAATATAAATATAAATATAAATATAAATATAAATATAAATATAAATATAAATATAAATATAAATATAAATATAAATATAAATATAAATATAAATATAAATATAAATATAAATATAAATATAAATATAAATATAAATATAAATATAAATATAAATATAAATATAAATATAAATATAAATATAAATATAAATATAAATATAAATATAAATATAAATATAAATATAAATATAAATATAAATATAAATATAAATATAAATATAAATATAAATATAAATATAAATATAAATATAAATATAAATATAAATATAAATATAAATATAAATATAAATATAAATATAAATATAAATATAAATATAAATATAAATATAAATATAAATATAAATATAAATATAAATATAAATATAAATATAAATATAAATATAAATATAAATATAAATATAAATATAAATATAAATATAAATATAAATATAAATATAAATATAAATATAAATATAAATATAAATATAAATATAAATATAAATATAAATATAAATATAAATATAAATATAAATATAAATATAAATATAAATATAAATATAAATATAAATATAAATATAAATATAAATATAAATATAAATATAAATATAAATATAAATATAAATATAAATATAAATATAAATATAAATATAAATATAAATATAAATATAAATATAAATATAAATATAAATATAAATATAAATATAAATATAAATATAAATATAAATATAAATATAAATATAAATATAAATATAAATATAAATATAAATATAAATATAAATATAAATATAAATATAAATATAAATATAAATATAAATATAAATATAAATATAAATATAAATATAAATATAAATATAAATATAAATATAAATATAAATATAAATATAAATATAAATATAAATATAAATATAAATATAAATATAAATATAAATATAAATATAAATATAAATATAAATATAAATATAAATATAAATATAAATATAAATATAAATATAAATATAAATATAAATATAAATATAAATATAAATATAAATATAAATATAAATATAAATATAAATATAAATATAAATATAAATATAAATATAAATATAAATATAAATATAAATATAAATATAAATATAAATATAAATATAAATATAAATATAAATATAAATATAAATATAAATATAAATATAAATATAAATATAAATATAAATATAAATATAAATATAAATATAAATATAAATATAAATATAAATATAAATATAAATATAAATATAAATATAAATATAAATATAAATATAAATATAAATATAAATATAAATATAAATATAAATATAAATATAAATATAAATATAAATATAAATATAAATATAAATATAAATATAAATATAAATATAAATATAAATATAAATATAAATATAAATATAAATATAAATATAAATATAAATATAAATATAAATATAAATATAAATATAAATATAAATATAAATATAAATATAAATATAAATATAAATATAAATATAAATATAAATATAAATATAAATATAAATATAAATATAAATATAAATATAAATATAAATATAAATATAAATATAAATATAAATATAAATATAAATATAAATATAAATATAAATATAAATATAAATATAAATATAAATATAAATATAAATATAAATATAAATATAAATATAAATATAAATATAAATATAAATATAAATATAAATATAAATATAAATATAAATATAAATATAAATATAAATATAAATATAAATATAAATATAAATATAAATATAAATATAAATATAAATATAAATATAAATATAAATATAAATATAAATATAAATATAAATATAAATATAAATATAAATATAAATATAAATATAAATATAAATATAAATATAAATATAAATATAAATATAAATATAAATATAAATATAAATATAAATATAAATATAAATATAAATATAAATATAAATATAAATATAAATATAAATATAAATATAAATATAAATATAAATATAAATATAAATATAAATATAAATATAAATATAAATATAAATATAAATATAAATATAAATATAAATATAAATATAAATATAAATATAAATATAAATATAAATATAAATATAAATATAAATATAAATATAAATATAAATATAAATATAAATATAAATATAAATATAAATATAAATATAAATATAAATATAAATATAAATATAAATATAAATATAAATATAAATATAAATATAAATATAAATATAAATATAAATATAAATATAAATATAAATATAAATATAAATATAAATATAAATATAAATATAAATATAAATATAAATATAAATATAAATATAAATATAAATATAAATATAAATATAAATATAAATATAAATATAAATATAAATATAAATATAAATATAAATATAAATATAAATATAAATATAAATATAAATATAAATATAAATATAAATATAAATATAAATATAAATATAAATATAAATATAAATATAAATATAAATATAAATATAAATATAAATATAAATATAAATATAAATATAAATATAAATATAAATATAAATATAAATATAAATATAAATATAAATATAAATATAAATATAAATATAAATATAAATATAAATATAAATATAAATATAAATATAAATATAAATATAAATATAAATATAAATATAAATATAAATATAAATATAAATATAAATATAAATATAAATATAAATATAAATATAAATATAAATATAAATATAAATATAAATATAAATATAAATATAAATATAAATATAAATATAAATATAAATATAAATATAAATATAAATATAAATATAAATATAAATATAAATATAAATATAAATATAAATATAAATATAAATATAAATATAAATATAAATATAAATATAAATATAAATATAAATATAAATATAAATATAAATATAAATATAAATATAAATATAAATATAAATATAAATATAAATATAAATATAAATATAAATATAAATATAAATATAAATATAAATATAAATATAAATATAAATATAAATATAAATATAAATATAAATATAAATATAAATATAAATATAAATATAAATATAAATATAAATATAAATATAAATATAAATATAAATATAAATATAAATATAAATATAAATATAAATATAAATATAAATATAAATATAAATATAAATATAAATATAAATATAAATATAAATATAAATATAAATATAAATATAAATATAAATATAAATATAAATATAAATATAAATATAAATATAAATATAAATATAAATATAAATATAAATATAAATATAAATATAAATATAAATATAAATATAAATATAAATATAAATATAAATATAAATATAAATATAAATATAAATATAAATATAAATATAAATATAAATATAAATATAAATATAAATATAAATATAAATATAAATATAAATATAAATATAAATATAAATATAAATATAAATATAAATATAAATATAAATATAAATATAAATATAAATATAAATATAAATATAAATATAAATATAAATATAAATATAAATATAAATATAAATATAAATATAAATATAAATATAAATATAAATATAAATATAAATATAAATATAAATATAAATATAAATATAAATATAAATATAAATATAAATATAAATATAAATATAAATATAAATATAAATATAAATATAAATATAAATATAAATATAAATATAAATATAAATATAAATATAAATATAAATATAAATATAAATATAAATATAAATATAAATATAAATATAAATATAAATATAAATATAAATATAAATATAAATATAAATATAAATATAAATATAAATATAAATATAAATATAAATATAAATATAAATATAAATATAAATATAAATATAAATATAAATATAAATATAAATATAAATATAAATATAAATATAAATATAAATATAAATATAAATATAAATATAAATATAAATATAAATATAAATATAAATATAAATATAAAGAAATATGCACGCAATTATATATGAAAACGAGCATATTGGGGTAAAGTGGGAAACGTAATTTAACAACGTTTGTAGTTATTTTAGTGAAAATATTGTGTTATATGAATTATTTAATTGATTTCGTCAAGAAAAAAATTCAGTCGTGACCACAAGTCAATGAAAAATAACATTTAGACTTCACCTGAGATATGATCTGAATTGCAGAGGAGAGCCGAGAAGGGAACCTTAAATAAAAGCAAGAAGAATACATCGGTAAATGTTCTTAAACTTCATGAAATGAAGAAGAATTATGTACAATTTCCATCCATAAAACCAAAGAAATTAAATTTCAACAATTCAGTGAACTGCACACAGAAAAAATGTTATTCATAAATGGAATGAACGCCGTTAATTGCGACATCGTTCATAATATATATGGAAAAAAACATTCTATTTGTGAACTATTCTTCGTATATACGAATCGCACAATTTGAGCGAAATTGATATAATAAACGCGTTCATAATTGTTATGAATTGCTTTCATTGAGGTATTCATATTAATATTTTGAGGCAAAGCAGCGCAACCGCCACGTCACGTGCAATTCTGCCGAGCATAAAGGCGATATTGAAAAATAAAAAACCAGTCCACCGAACGGAGAATAGAAAATACAAAGTAGGTAGGTAGGTATTTGAGGGTATAATCGTATGTGTGACATGCAACTTTTGACAATTCTATAAATAGATATTTTTATTTTACTGACGCGTCATGCCGCATGACGCGCAGGGGTTATGCCGCATGACGTATAGTGGTTGTGCCGCATGATGTACAGTGATTATTTTACGACGCGTCGATAGTCAATGATAGCAGATAAAGTTCTTAGTTTTTATTATTCTTATGTCATTTCGTACAAATAGGCCGAATCATTTCATTTGTTGTTTAAAACTCGAAAGATAAGTGCACCGCAGGTACTTAACATCACATGACAACAAACAGCAGCAACAGTAAGATTAGATATAAAATAAAATGTAAGTAGTTAAAAATAAATAAATTAAAAGAATAAAAAAAAAAAAAAATAATACAAGAAAATAAAAAAAATAGTTTTTTTCTTATTTTTAAATAGTTTAAAGTTCATAAATACCATGCATTTTTCATAAATATTATGAAACCGTTCATCAATATTATGAACTTTTTCATTACGGTTTTATGAGCGATTCATAAATTGGATGAATTTGGTCATTGGTTGAGTAATAATGAAAAAAGTCATAAAATTGATGTACAAATTCTTAAATAGTATGAACTTTTTTTTCTGTGCAATATCTGCAAAAAAATATCTGCCTTTATACTTGAAATTTTCGAACTTGCACTTTATTTTCCGTATTAGTTATACCGTTATGACACTGGCTTTTTTTGCAACTTAAAAAGTGCAAATATTGTCGAGTATTGTGTGAATGAAACATCATTAAATAAAAACAGACAAATACATAAATTTCGAGTTGTATGGCAAATCATATTTCAAAAGTTAAAATTTAAAACCATAACAAATATTTAATTTGTATTTGCACTCCTTCATTGCGAATTTATAAACGTTTAACACAACTATTAATTAAATGTATGTGAAATTCTTGCTAATAATGTCAATATTGAAATGAATCTAGTAGTGTTTTGTGTTTCTGGTGTGTTCTTTTGTTATTCGGAAGCATTTTATAGCTAGGATCTCATGGAAGATAACAACAATACGAATTTTTCTTCATATAAATTGAATGCGATTGATTTTTTTTGCGCCTTTTTTCCATTTTTTTCTAAAATGCGCCCCAAAAATTTATTTTACGCCCTTTTTTATATTTTCTGTACTTTATATTTTATACAACTGTACTTCTTTAAAGCAACTTTTTTTCTTTAAATCAACCGTTTTATTTGCTTAAAAAACAAAAAAAAATATAGGGTGCGGTCGGATCTGTGGTACCCTAGAAAAAACGATATCCGGTGCATCTACATATTTGATCATATAGGTACTCAAATGAAATGTAATAATGCCACATTTGTAATTATATGGTTATTTTTATGATCTAATAACCAAAGCTTTGGATTTGTAATTATGTAAAAAATAAAATTAAAATGAAATGCTGATTGTTGAGAAAAATATTTAATTATTTATCAAAATGACGAAGAAAATTTTGAAATGAATAGGTAACGCTGAAAGGTTTTTTTTTAATTTTCTAGAAGTGGCCCAACAGTTAATTATAATATTTCGTTGGCAAGTAATATCGAAGAAGCGCCGCAGACGAAATTTTTTTATAAAATATTAAATTATTTATTTTTTAAAACATAAATACAAAAGTATTATTCGTGTATAAAATGAACTCAGTTGTTAAAACTAAAAAGGGTCCTGAGGTTACTGGGGTTATCGGATCATGAACATAATAACATATTAATCGTGAGATCAATATCTTTCATTTCAGTACCTACATGTTCATATAGGTAGGTGTATAAAGTTTCGATTTATCTGGGGTACCACAAGTTCGACCGAGCCCCAGATTAGTCTGGGACCCAAACATGGGGGATAGTTTGAAGAAAAAATATTTCACTTCTTCCGGTTATCAAAAGTTCAGCCAATTTGTTTGTTTGTTTGGAGATTTTTTGGTAGGAGTAAAGACTTTTTTTACATATATATATATATCAAAAATAATAATTAATTTTGGTTTTAATAAATATGTATCTAAAATAAAAATTATATTTGAATTTTGAAAGTATTTATCAAAAATAATTATTTTTGACTTTAATAATACTAATCAAATTTTTATTTATATTTCTCAAATATAATTATTAAAAAATACTTTAAAATTTAACAGTCCTATAATAAAAATAAGACAATAAATTAAAAATGTTCATCGAATGTTATCTAATGGTACCATTTGTTTTACAGTGCCATCATTTCTTACAATGACTTTTTACATATAAATTTGAAAAAAATAATTATTTTTGGTCTCTGATTTTAGGAAGGTGTACATATCTCAGTACCCTTTGGAAACAAAATTCAATTTGTGTATTATATTAAAGGTGATCAATACCGACATCTCGTTGGAAAACTACTTCACATATACACAATGTATTTTAATGATTATTTTCACTTAACAGCATATTTCGAAAACCAAAAATATTTGAATTTGATAAAGGTTATAGTTACTTCACCAATTATTAAATTAATTTACAACAGTTTTTTTTTAATTTCAAAAATACTAAAAACGTAAAAATCGGATTATAAATCGTCGTTATAGAACTAAAAGTCATCAACTAAATTTTGTTTCAATATCGATTTTTTTTTGTTAATAACTTCTTCAATTATAATATGAAACAATCATAACCTTTTAGCGCAGTGCCGATTGGACATATTTAAAAACTATATTTTGTGAATATTTGATTTTTAATTATGAAAAATACACCAACACATCTAAAAATATGAATTGTCGAACTTTTATCAAACTATCAAAAATGGTATTTAGACTTATAGATGTACAACGAAGATATACAAAAAAATATGTATATTTTTTAAAAACTAAAAATTGTCTATGGATATGCGCCTATAATGTTTAAATTCGATTTAATATTGATACCCCGAGACAAAATTTATGTCATTTTTCAGGAATATTTCCGGCCAACACACAGATAAATGGAATATTTTGGGAAGTGTATAGCAGGTTGTAAAATTTTGTGGAATTTTAATGACAGATTCACCGCATATTTTGGGATCGGGCAGACAGCTCGTGATACAAACTCCGCCTATCTATTTTGAAAATATGTCGAAAAAATGTTTCTAAACTGTCTAAACTGCCTAAAACTTTTGTCTTGGGACATTTTGATATAGATCTCAAAACACTTAAAACTCGAATTGTGTAATCTTCAGAATCTTTGCCAAAATACAATGGCGCATATTCGTAGACAATTTAAAGTCAACTTTAAAATAAAAGTTACCCGATATTTTGGGCAATTTTAACGAAGATTAAAATGTCAAAAAGTTTTTTTTAAGTCGTAAAATTTAAAAAAAAGCGAACAATTAAAAAGGTAATTTACAGAATATTAGTAATCTGGAAATAGTTAGTTATTTTTACACAAGGCGCAATGTAGAGAGAAAAGCTCAAAAAGGCGTAAACTATTCAAATAATAATCAAAATTAAAACAGCGCATAACTTACAGTATTTTATCGTCTTTACAAGCGCAAAATCATCAAAACAAACCAAAAATGAATATGACGCATATTTACTCTGTAAATTAATTCTGTTTTTTTTTTTTTTTTGAAAATTTGGCGCCTTTTTCTATATTTTGCGATCTTTTTAAAAGCCGCAAATATTCTGCATTTTAAGCGCTTTTTCCATTTAGTGTTTATTTTTTTGAAAATTTAGCGCCTTTCTCTGTAGTTACCGGTCTTTTCAAAAGGCCTAAAAATTCTAAAATTTTGCGCCTTTTACTATATTTAGCGCCCTTCTGTAGAGAAGCAAAAATTTTGTAAATTAGGCGCATTTGCAATTTAATGCTTTTTAGAAAATTTTGCTCCTCTCTGTATATTTTGCGCCATTCTATAGAGGCGCAAACATTTTGTAAATAAGACGCATTTGCAATTTTATGCTTTTTTGAAAATGTTGCGCCTTTCTGTATATTTTGCGCCCTTCTATAGAGGTGCAAACATTTTGTAAATATGTGCATTTGAAATTATATACTTTTTAGAAAATTTTGCGCCTTTCTCTATATTTTGCGCCTTTCTATATAGGCGCAAACATTTTGTAAATTAGGCGCATTTGCAATTTTATGCTTTTTAGAAAATTTTGCGCCTTTCTGTATATTTTGCGCCCTACTGTAGAGGTGCAAAATTTGCAATTTTATGATTTTTTGGACATTTTTCGCTTTTCTCTATAGTTTCCGCTCATTTAAAAAGTCGCAAAATTCTGAATATTAGGCGCATTTTTTTCATATTGTGTTTTTTTGAAAATTTGTTAGAAAAATTCAAAAGTGCGCCTTTTTTTTTGGGGGGCGATGGGGCGATCGCCCCCCCTGGATCCGCGCTTGGACTGGCGCATCGCTTGGAAGCAGTTCGCCATATTCTGCGACAATAAATGACATCATATTCGGTGGCGTTAGCGGATGAGAAGAGACTTATGGGACAACAGTCGGGAACAATCGCACATGCTTCATCTCCTTGTGGCGAGATGGAATCGCATCCCCGAAAGTGCACACCACAAATTTTCGCCGAATCTTTCAGGATTTGATTGCAGGCAGCGTCCCAAAGTTGGTGCATGTTTTCATTTTTTCCACTGCGCCCGCATATTACAATAGTGCCTTTTACCATTTCCAATTAATTGCATGATTAAATAAAGCAAATGAAAAACAAATTTCGCTTTTGTATTGAAATATTATTTATTTTTATTTATTTCATTGTTTGTTTATATCAATCATATTTAAATTCAGCTGTTTTTTGTTTTAATTTTATTTTTCGAGGGAGGCAATCTCGCATACTTTTACCTCTTAGTTGTATCATGAATTTGACATACAATTAAAATGTAAACAAAATCAAAATATGTTGTGAAATTTTCAGCCAGAAAATTGAAATTGTGCTGAAAAAGTATGAGAACCTGAAACTTTTTAGCCACTTTTTATCTGACATTTTGAACTTGTTCAAGAAATTGAACTTAATTTTCACAATTTTCGTTTATAATCGGGACGTTTCACACTTATTGTGAAAACGTATATAATATATTTTTATACCCTACACTAAGAGTGAAAGGGTATATTCAGTTTGGTACGCCGTTTGTAACACCCAGAAGGAAGCATCTCCGGTATGGAAAAGTATATATATTCTTGATCAGCATGACCTCCTGAGTCGATTTAGCGATGTCCGTCTGTCCGTCTGTCTGTCTGTCTGTCTGTCCGTCTGTCTGTCTGTCTGTTGAAATCCCTACTACTTTTAAAATTGAAAAGCTAGATAAATGAAACTTATAACTTAGATTACTAATATACCTACGCTGTATGTGCGAAAAAATTGGCGAGATCGGTCAATTGTGACCTATGATCCGACCACTTATGTTCAAATACCTCATATAAAATGTACATATAAAGATCAATTTTTATCTATACGTGCTTAGGAAAACTTTTTTGGTCAAATATATATTGATATCATGCTCAAATACATGATAATAATGTTTTCCGGCGAAAAGACTTGTGGTTCACAAAAAAAAAACCGAAATTCGGTATACCTACCCATTTGTAAATATGGGTATCAAATGAAAGAAAAATCTTCAGGGATGGAAAGTTTGTAGTTATTTTCAGGATTCGTATACCCTCATGACCTATATACCACTTTGAATGGTAACCACACATATGTGTAGGGTATTTATAGTCGGCTTAGACCGACTATAATTTTGATAATCCTAACTATCATAATTACACCTACTTTAAAATTTCCCATGTGATCTAACCTTCCCAACTGGTTTCCTTTTATTTCAACTTGCTAGAAACTTTTTAAGAATGAAAAAAAGCCAGTGTCGTAACAGCATTACTAATTTTTTCTTGTATCACCATTGTTTTTTTGTTACCTTATTATAAATATCCTTAATCCGAAATTAGTCCGAAATTTATGTGTTTTGAAAAAATCATTTAAAAATCAATCAAACTCAGACTTAAAAATGGTATTCTATTGAATAGATCCTTTAAAAGAATTTAAAAATTATTCAAATTAACTTTTTAAAACTTGTCCCACTTTATTTTACTAATACAATAAATAAACAAAACAATATCATTCAAAATTTAATCATTTTTTTCAAAAAAAATTGTGCTTGGAGTTGCTGGTGTTTTGTTGTTAATTCGATTTACCTCTACACAAATTAATGAAAAAAAAAAACAAATTTTAGACCAAAGACTGTTATTTGGAAGCAGTGTTTCTCAAAAAACAAAATGTGAATTTTTGTACAACAAAAAAATTTTATTTTGGGTACTCAAAATTTTATTGAATGACATTTAAACATGCCTTGTAGTTAAGATCTTCTATATAGGTTTTAAACGGATATCTGTTTCGGTTTCGGTTTCAATCCTTGTTTTAAAGTTAATAAAATTGCCTTACAATTTCTATATCACGTTTATTTAATAGTGGTCAGTTTTAAACAAAGTATATTTCAAAAAGACATATCTCAAAAAGCAACCTTTTTAAAATTTTTAAATTAATATATGTTCAAGGTTGACTTTTTATCTATTATTTCAGATTGGATTTGAACTCTTGTTAAAGTTGTAGTCTTTTTTTAAAAACATTTAAGGCGTTGATTCCGAAAATAACAAAAGATTTATGTAATGTACTCCAATTTTTGAGATATAGACAATTTTCTAGAACTTTAGAAATAGACAATATCTTAAAAACGGGATTTAATTTGACAAAACTGATGCCATTTTCAGAATAAGCAAAAAAAATAAAAATACTTCTATTACATGTTGCAAGTTTAACTAGACCAAAATAAGTGTAGGGCAGAACAATTTGTTACTGAGCATGTATTTTATAAAATAACAAAAAAAAAATTGATATGTAAAAAACAAATTTTTCATACAAAATTTTCAACATTCTACAACATTTTAATACATAACTTCTGAACCCGTTATATTACCACTCTAGTTCAAATCTTAAATAATAGATAAAAAGTCAACCTTCCACACAGACGGACAGACGATTGTTTACCCAATCTCTCGACGGCTTTCTGTGCGCCAATACTTTTTGTTGGATAAAGCCAGACAAATTTCGTAAAAGCATCCACAACTACCAGCAAATGATTATACCTCTTATTGGTCATTTCCATGGGTCCTACGTGGTCGATATGGAACGTGCAAAGCGGCCTATCCGATTTATCGATCGTATTCAGATACCCTTCTTTCTTCCTTGCTTTCGCTTCTGTGACGAATACACGCCACGCAACTCTTGAAGACACTGGCATTTCTTCCACTTTATATGCATACCAAACGGCGCAGCCACTTGCAACACCCTTTGCAACTTTGCGATTCCATCTTGCTCATCCTTCGATGAAATAACTATATCATCCATATAGATCACGATCGTCCCGTCCTGGACTAGTTCTCGAAGAATGGCGAAAATATATCTGCAAAACACAGCTGGCGAATTTAAGATACCGAATGGAACGTACAGGAATTCGTACTGACCATTATGCGTGACGAACGACGTGTATTTGCGTGATGCCTACTCTACAGGTACGTGGAAGAACCCGTTGTTCAAATCGAGTGTTGTGAAAACTTTTGCAGTATGCAACTTCTGCAAAACGCTAAAATCATCGGAAAATTGTCTCGCACGATTTTTTCATATAACTTGCGATAGTCACAGCATAAACGTTTACTTCCGTCCTTTTTTGCAACTAAAGCCACTGACGAAGCATATTCAGAATAACTAGGTTTGATTACCCCTTCTGCAAGCCAATCTTTTACCTGTTGCTCGACTACATGTTGATCCATGTTTGACAATCGTCTCGGTCTATGGAACACTCGAATTCAACAGTAACGATAATCTTCATTTCTACTGGCGACGATATCTGCTTAATTGGCACGTAGTTGTGGATTAAGTTTGCGACCGAATTAGCATCTGCTGGTTGAAGGTGAGATAAATCACAGACCGGTTCGTCCATTGATGTAGACGAGCAGATCTGCCCAAATTCACGTGACAGTACATCAGTACATGAGTGATTATCTGCTTCAACATTTGGTAAACTAGGATTTCAATTCTACGGTCTCTCTTTTTTGCTTAAAAGTCGCGCCTTCAGCGCTAATGACGACATCAACCGACTTCAACATATCGTTACCCAGTACCACTGAATAAACCAAATCGCGTTCTCTCAAGACGTGGAATTCGATATCTACGCTAATACCATCGATTATAACTGCAATGTTGAAGTACCCCATACTCGTAACTTCCTTTTTGCCGATTCCAAAAAAACTCTTTTTTATGGAAATTAATTCTTATGGCAGAAATGTCGCTGCCAGTATCCACCAGCGCAGAAAATATCAAGCCACCGATTTCTAGACCCTAAAAATTCGGTTTCACCAACCGTAAATTTTCAGATTCTCCTGTCAGCGTGTACATTCTCTTTTTTGGCGCTTTCTTTGCACTCAAACGACCTGTGCCCCTGATTGTGACACTTGAAGCAAGTATACTGAGTCATGCTGCAATCTTTCGCCATGTGACCTATGTTTCCGCACTTAAAACATTTTTTGTCGACCTCTTTTCGATCTGTCTGCTGAGTTTGGTTTGGTTTCGAAATATTTTGCGGTTGGTTCCTCGAGTTTAACGACTGCTGAGGACCACCTCTGATTTTTTCATAAACCTTCAGCTGCTCTTTTAGCTCAGACACAGATTTCGCCTGATACAGTACGCTTTTATTAAATTTCGAGTCTGGAATTCCATCGGTAAAGTACTCGCAAACAAAGCAAACTCGCCTCGTCTAAATCTATTTAGCGGCCAATTTCCATAAGATTGTAGAGAAACTCCCGAAAACTCTCTGTTGGTTTTTTGCGTCTGTTTCTCAAGCAGCGATGAACTTCCACTTCCAACCTCCTTAATCAGTGTAGCCTTAAGAGAGTTCCAGCTATTTATGTGCTGACTTCGCACAAAAATCTTTGCTCCGCCTCTGAGCAACTGCTTCGCATAAATGAATTTTTGCAATTCATTCCATTGCACTGTCACAGCGCAATCTTCAAAATTGTATACCCAGTTGTCGAAATCTGGGTACCCGTTTCCAGAGAAATGCGACAGCGAGTCTTCGATATCGCGAATAGTAAATGTGATCGCTCCACTGGTCTCAGTGTGTTGTGGTTGGATCATCATCTCGATTCAAATCAAAATGATGGAGCAGCCTGTCATGTAAAACTCTTTTTAGTCCGGTCGAAGCTAACACCAACTCCCCCAATTCCCTTCTCAAATTGTCAGCAGTCATTGCTAAAATAGATGTACGTCCATTTGGTCAGTGCCAATAAAAATAACAATATTTTTATAAAAATTATTTAATAATTAAATTAATTTAATATTCAAAAATTAAAATTATTATTTAAAACGGTATCCGCAATATTAAAAAGGTATTCGGTAATATTCAGCAACCAGTAGCCGTCCGCTACTCTTCACTAATACGCGATTTCCCCTGCGCTCATCGTATTCTGCAACAACTAGTAACCGCGATTGCCCCCTGCGCACACGTATTCTGCTGCAACTAGTAACCGTCCGCTATTGTTGCTGTATCTATTTGCGTCAGCCTCTGCTACGCAATTTAAACAATAAGTTTTACCTTGCAACACATCTGCGTCGGCGCTCTACACTGACCGACATGTGCTGCACTCGCTTCCTCGCAGCCGTCACACTTGTTGCTTCTCTGCAACCATCATTTTCGAAGGCGTCTCTCAGTTGTGCAGCGTGCACGTCGGCGTCGTAGATGATGCTGCTTCTGCCGGTATGGAAAAGTATGTATATTCTTGATCAGCATGACCTCCTGAGTCGATTTAGCGATGTCTGTCTGCCCGTCTGTCTGTCTGTCTGTCTGTCTGTCTGTCCGTCTGTCCGTCTGTCTGTTGAAATCCCTACTACTTTTAAAATTGAAGAGCTAATAAATGAAACTTATAACTTAGATTACTAATATACCTACGCTGTATGTGGCGAGATCGGTCCATTGTGACCTATGATCCGACCACTTATGTTCAAATACCTCTTATAAAATGTACATATAAAGATCAATTTTTATGTATACGTGCTTAAACTTTTTTGGTCAGATATATATTGACATCATGCTCAAATACATAATAATAATGTTTTCCGGCGAAAAGACTTGTGGTTCACAAAAAAAAAATCGAAATTCGGTACACCTACCCATTTGTAAATATGGGTATCAAATGAATGGAAATTCTTCAGCGATTGAATGTTTGTAGTTATTTTCAGGATTCGTATACCCTGGTGACCTATATATCACTTTGAATGGTAACCACACATATGTGTAGGGTAATTATAGTCGGCTTAGACTGACTATAATTTTGATAATCCTAACTATCATAACTACACCTACTTTAAAATGTCCCGTGTGATCTAACCTTCCCAACTGGTTGTTGTTAGTATTTGATGTAATTTATATTTTGTTAAAACCACTTTTAAATCACTGTTTTGTTTTTCTTGTTGCAGTTTCTAACATGTTTTTATAATATTTCAATTTGATAGTTTTTTAAAACACTTTAATTTGTTTTCATTTTTATTGTTGCAACATATCAAGCTGGCACTGTCAATCATTTACATCATTTTTTTCAAATTACACAACTTTGCTTCATTAAATCCTTTTCGTTTATTGTTGACACTGTTTAAATTCAATACTGTTTTTTATGTCACTCAACTATACCGAATTCATTCCGGTCGAGTCCCCAATTGTAGGTATTTTCTCCTATACCTCGTCACTTCTCACTATCTCCATTAAAACGCAATTCTTTCATTTAGTTTTAATTAGGTATAATAAGTTTTTTTATTTAAGTTAGATTATTATATTAGATTAGGTTTTAATTTTAAGTTATTTCTAAAGATTTCTTTTACAGCAAATTGTGGCACGTCTTAGCTGTTTTAATGCTCGTCTCTTACTCGTTGTAAGTTCTGTTCGTTCTTTTTCTCGTGTACTGTTCACTCGTTCTGTCTGTTTGTTTCTGTCTGTCGGTACTATTGGTTGTATTTTCTGCTACTATTTCTAGTTGTCATCCTTTTGTCTGGCTGCAATCCCACATATATATATATATATATATATATATATATATATATATATATATATAATTTTAGGAGAAGAACTTATAATTTAAGAATTAGATAAACATTAATTAGGAAAAGAAATAAATTAGACATATGCAACCAATTGCATTAATTTAAAATTAAACCAAAGTTAGTAATAAAATTGTCGTATTCAATACAGATAATGCAACCCAACAATGCATTACTGACCTATATTAATAGCGCAAGCTATAAAACCTTTAAAATGGTCATTCCTCCCAAGTATTTTTTATTGTAGCACATATTCATACGAACAAATATTCGACCATATTTGTACTACACTACATAAAAATGTTTTAAATAATGTAGCACAATGTATTTCAAATAATATATATTAGTTAGAACAGCACCACACATAATTTAAAGAAAATTAAAATTATTGTTTATAAAAGTTTTATGTAAATTTACAATACGCGACTGCACAAAAACTTTTATTTAGAATGACCAACATAATACAGGGCTGGATACTGGCGAAGAAAACGCACATATGATCAAAAGGGGTATTAAGACTTTAATGGGGACATGTTGAAGAAGCTCTCAGTGTTATCAACAAAAAAAGAAGTAGTGAAGCAGAGGCCCAGCAGATTCGAATAAAGAAAAAAAAAACTAAGAAATGAAGCAGAGTGAGTAGTATATTTGAAAATGTAGAAGAAGCACTAAGCGTAAATTTGTTGTTATACAAAATACAAGTTGATTGCAATGCTTGATATTTAAAAATAAATTACTGGCCAAAACTTTCTACAATTGCCAGATACAAGATGCGGATAACAAGATTCAAAGTGGACCTTGAAGATATATATAAAATTCAAATTTGCCTTCAACCTAACACAAAGAAAAAGCGATGTAATATCGAACCACGAGGTTTTCGATATCAACAGTTCAGAAATTTATAACATCCTGCATAACGAAATTCCTACGGGACCCCCCTAAAAAGTTTAAGTACATTAAAAAGGTAATTCACAAATAATTTTGGCCAAATCGAAAAACGTTTAGAGGTCGCTCATCGCGATTTTCTGTTCTTAGCCCTTTAAAAATCGTTAGTATGTAGGTCTGATTTAAGTTGAATAACTTTTTCATTTTTAGTTAGATTTTTATGAAATTTTGGAATCTTGAACATAATTCCCTACAGATACAATGGAATTATCAAAATTTAATCAGACCATAAATATTTTATTCGCCGATTTTTACATATACATTTCTTAGATAGTTCACACCCATTTTCGCCATCTTGCTGCTTACTTAAAATGTGTCGATAACTTCTTTTAAATATCCAATTAACATAAAAAGAAATTGAACACGTGGCATACTTTATTGTAATTCAATTTTTAAGACGTGAAATGTAAGGCGAATACATGTAAAAATAATTAAAACATAATTTTTTTTTTTTATTAACGTTTTTATTGCTAAGTATGTCGATAAGCCTGGAGAGATTATAAATAATATATATATATACAGGGTGGTCCGCTTCAGGATGCAAATATTTTGTGCACTGATTCCTTGGTTCATTTCATGAAAAAAATTTACAAAGATCTGGAACACCCAGTGTTATATATGGTGTTTTCAAAATTGATTTTATAAGCGCATATAGTATAATAGTTTGACACTACAGTCCTATATGAACTTAGGCCGAGCTCTCTCACCATTTTGAGCTGTGCGGGTTGTGTTATATTTGTACTCAAAGTGGTGGGACCTACAGTTAATTGTCGAATCCGAACGGCTGGTGAGAGCTTTTCATAGCCAATGTTGTACTCTCGTAGGTTTGCCATTTACTGTGGAGAGGTAGCGCGGTATGAAAATATGTTGTTATAGCCCCAATCCAGGCTTGAACCGTGGACCTTTCGGCTCGCAGTCCATCGCACTAACCACTGAGCTACCGCGGCTTATAAAAGCATATAGAATCTAGTATTTAATTGTATCTTCTACAATTTATATCTTAGTCGAATAATATTTTCATTTTACAGAAAATTGATCAGAATTATAAAAAAAACTAGCTGGACCCGTGCACAGCTGCGCCCGTGCTAAGTTTTTGTAATTGCAAAAATAGATCGTTTATAAAGTTTGGATACATTAACGCCTCTTTTTCCCTTTTTAGTGCAAGCCTCGTCACTATTTTTCCCGCTCACATTCTATTTTACTATTAAACATTTTAAAATGATATTTCGTTTCGATTTGTACAACTCTGCTCTTAGTAAGTCAGAAGTTACCATTTATAGTTATATGGGAAGTGCCACGCCCCATTGTCCCATTCCGTCCACATTCTAAGTGACTATTACAATGTTTAATATAATCTTTTGTTTCGATTTTTATAACTCTGCTCTTAGTAAGTAAAGAGTTAAAGAAATTTTAAAGTTTTGGTTATATGAGAGATGCCACGCCCCGTTGTGCAATCCCGCCCATTTTCTACGTGACGATTGGAGTTTTAAATATGAACATTTGTTTTCATTATTATAACTCAACTCTTAACATGTCAGGAGTTACAGTAATTTTAAAGTTTTGGTTATATGGGAGGTGCCACGCCCTTTAATCCAATCCCGCTCACATTCTACGTGACGATTGGAGTTTGTAATATAAACCTTAGTTTCGATTTATATAACTTTAAACTTAGTAAGTCAGAAGTTACAACATTTTTATAGTTTTAGTCATATGGAAACGGACACGCCCTTTTGTCCAATTCCGCCCATATTTGTAAAAATGGTAAAGAACTTCAATATACCTCACTGAGCCAAATTTCATGACTGTGCTTATCTTAATTATACCGATATTTTGAATTAAAAGTTCAATTTTGCCACGCCCATTTGTGTACCTTATGAGGCGAATTTCAAAAAATCCCTTTGTAGTGCACACATACTTCAAGAGATGAACATCCTGCCCAAATTTTATAGTCCTAGGGTCAAATTTAGATATTTTCGATTTTCCGGCTTTCCTTTGGGTTTTTCCGACTTTTCTTTTTTCCTAAACCACTCTTGCATTGACACGAACAAAATACAAAAGGAATTAGGCAAATCCGTCTGTTCGTTCTCTCGTGATGCTCTGGCACACACAGGACATTTCATTTTTATATATATAGATAATAACATTGACAATTTGTTTTAGACCATTAAGATTTTTTATCAAATCAAAATTTTTAAAAAAAGTTTTTTTCATAATGCAGTTTTTGTTTAAATTTTTAGTTGATATATTATTATTGTTTTTTAATATTTGAATAAACTATGATGTAGCAAACAAATTCAGTAAACATCTTTTTTATCTAACACTTCTAACGCACCTATTTTGTCGTGGATCACTTTTTGTTAGTTCAAATAACACTTCAATGGTAACAATTACATTACCTATAAAAATAGCTCGACTATAAAATCGGTAAGAGTTACATAAAAATCTTGTAAGCTGAATTTGTTTGCTATATTATTGTTCATTCAAATAATGAAATATAAAATATATATTAACTAATAATTCAAAGATAAACCTAATTTTAAAAAAAAATCTCAAAAAATATATATATATTTTTTTAATTTGATGGCTAAAATCTCATGTTCCAAAATGTAAATATTTAAAAAAACTCTAAAAACTCAATTGTCTGTAAACTGAATGTAATCTTGTTCATCGGAAATTTAAATTGTGGAAGATACAATTAATTAGTAGTTTATATCTACTTTTATACATCAATTTTGAAAACAAGCTGTATATCATTGGCTGTTCCAGATACACGCCATCTTTGTAACATTTTTTTTTCATGAAATGAACCAAGGAATTAGTTCACAAAATATTTGCATCCTGAAGCGGATTACCCTTAGCAGTAAAAACGTTAATAAAAAAAAAATTAAAATTACATTTTAATTATTTTTACATGTATTCGCCTTAATGTATCATATAATACAAACATATATTTTTATAGTATGCAAATAACTACCAAAACGTACATATCATGGCTTAAAAATTGAATTACACTAAGAATGCCACGTGTTCAATTTCTTTTCATGTTTATTGGATATTTAAGAGAAGTTATCGACACATTTTAAATCAATAGCAAGATAGCAAAAATGGGTGTGAACTATCTAAGAAATGTATATGCAAAACTATTTTTTATGGTCGGATATATCCATTGTAATCTGTAGGGAATTATGTTCAAGACTCCAAAATTTCATCAAAATCCAACCAAAATCCAAATGAAAAAGTTATTGAACTAAACAAATATAAATAAAATAATTTGCATACATTTATATTATCTATATTAATAAAACAAAACTTGTTTTATTCTCTTGCACTAAATGGCCGTATTTCTGAACAGCGAAAATGGGTGTGAACTATCTAAGAAATGTATATGCAAATAAATTATTTATGGTCGGATATATCCATTGTAATCTGTAGGGAATTATGTTCAAGACTCCAAAATTTCATCAAAATCCAACCAAAATCCAAATGAAAAAGTTATTCAACTAAACACATATAAATAAAATAATTTGCATACATTTATATTATCTATATTAATAAAACAAAACTTGTTTTATTCTCTTGCATTAAATGGCCGTATTTCTGAACAGATTTTTATGATACTATTATCAAACGATTCGTATTAATCAGATGGTGTGCGTGCTATACATACTTTTTATAATTTTAGAACAAATATCGCCAGAAAAAGCTAAAAACTAAATTACAACAATCATATGAAAAAGAGAACTGCAGTTGACTGCGCTCACTGTGGTTAGTGCAGTGTATCATACTCTCGCAGAAACATTTGCACACATGAGAACAACAACAACTCTGCCGCATTTACTTTGTGTTTGCTTCAACACAGCAAACAGAGAGGGAAAAAACAGAAGACTCCACGAAAAAGAGTTTCAATGATTTTGTTCAGAAAATAAGTTAGAAAATTATTAAGTGAACTGAAAAAAAACAATATATTTCGACAACGATAAATATAACCAACTGCGATTACAATAATTTTAATTAAAATTAATAAAAATGTTAAAGAAAAAAAATCGAAAGTTAATTTTAAAATTTATTAAAAGTGTTATCAGAGATTTTAAAAATACATAAATGATTTAAAATAAATTTTAAAAAAATAATTATACAGAACTGTGGTTCAATTTTAAAAATATATTAAGTTGCAGAGAAAAGTCATTTTATTAAATTGTGTTTTTTTTATTATAAATCTATTTTTTTGAAAAGAATCCAAAGAATCTTATGGTGTACGAAAATATATAACTTCAAAAGTAATCGGCAGATTTTTTTTATTTTTTTACGAAATATGAAAATATAAAGGTACAGTTCTGCATTACAGTTCTGCATTACAAATTGTCAATAAATATATAAAAAATATAAATTTTTACCATTTTTTTGAAATTTTTGATACTCACAGAATGTCATTAATATTTAAATATAAAATATTTCCATATAATCTGTGGCAATCAGCACTTACTGTGCTAAAAATACTTTAATATTTTTGTTTTAATTTTTTATGTATTCCGTTTTTAGAAATGTTATTTGTCAAAATTTCTAAAATTAATTTTCATTCGCATTAGTTTCTTCACAAATAAAATTCCTAAAAACGGAATACTTAAAAAATTAAAACAAAAATATTAAAGTATTTTTAGCACAGTAAGTGCTGATTGCCACATACTCCCCCTCCAGTGCAACGATATTTTCGCTTTAAGATGTAGAGTGTGGCGATAAATCGCGATAAATCTATGTTTTTCATTTACATTTAGAAACAAATTTTCAGCTAGCTGGATGGTTTTTACTAGTATTATTAAATATTTTTGAATATTATAATAATTAAATAATATATAATTAATATATATATATATATATATATATATATATGTATATATATATATATATATATATATATATATATATATATATATATATATATATATATATATATATATATATATATATATAATATAATAATAATAGTTTGGCACTACAGTCCTATAAGAACTTATGCCGAGCTCTCTCACCATTTTGAGCTGTGCGTGTTATATTTGTACTCAAAGTGGTGGGACCTATAGTTTATTGCCGAATCCGAACGGGGGGTGAGAGCCTTCCATAGGCAATGTTTTACTCTCGTAGGTTTGCCATTTACTGCCGAGAGGTAGCGCGGTGTAGAAAAATGTTTCTATGAAAAGATGTTGTTAGCCCCAGTCCAGGATTGAACCGGGGACCTTTCGGCTCGCAGTTCAACGCACTAACCAGTGAGCTACTGCGGCATGCAAATAATTTGTGCACTGATTCCTTGGTTCATTTCATGAATAAAAATGTTTCAAAGATCTGGAACACCCAGTTATATATATGGTGTTTTCAAAATCTCTTATGTTCCAATACAAAATGTAAATATTTAAAAAACTCTAATAACTCTGGTCAATTTTCTGTAAACTGAATGTAATCTTATTCATCGGAGATTTAAATTGTGGAAGATACAATTAAATAGTAGTTTCTATCTACTTTTATACAATCTGTGAAAACAGCCTGTATATCATTGGCTGTTCCAGATACACGCCATCTTTGTAACATTTTTTTTTTCATGAAATGAACCAAGGAATTAGTGCACAAAATATTTGCATTCTGAAGCGGATCACCCTTAGCAGTAAAAACGTTAATAAAAAAAAAAAACAAATTTACATTTTAATTATTTTTACATGTATTCGCCTTAATGTATCATATAATACAAATATATATTTTTATAGTACGCCAATAACTACCAAAACGAACATATCACGGCTTAAAAATTGAATTACATTAAGAATGCCACGTGTTCAATTTCTTTTTATGTTTATTGAATATTTAAGAGAAGTTATCGACACATTTTAAATCAATAACAAGATGGCGAAAATGGGTGTGAACTATCTAAGAAAGGTATATGCAAATAAATTATTTATGGTCGGATACAAATTTTGATATATCCATTGTAATCTGTAGTGAATTATGTTCACGATTCCAAAATTTCATCAAAATCCAACCAAAATCTAAATGAAAAAGTTATTCAACTTTAATCAGACCTACCTACTAACGATTATAAATTGGCTAAAAACAGAAAATCGCGATGCCCGACCTCTAAACGATTTTCGATTTGGCCAAAATGTTTTGTGAATTACTTTTTTAATGTACTTAAACTTTTTAGGGGGGTCCCGTAGTAATTTCGAAAAAATCTTTTTTTTTGAACCACTCTAAAGAGCACCAAGATGTTAAAAAATTTGACAAAATCGCTGAGAAGAACACTCATCTCGAACAAATCTTCAACCAAGTCATGGGGACCAAAGCTCTCTTGAACGACTTAGAGTCCAACGTATCAGCTTGACGACGTCCCCTAGATATAGTACTATTTGTGAATTTAACAAGAACCGTCGAAGCCCAACAGATCCAACGCACTACTTATAACAAACCATTGATGATGAACAAGTAAAAACCGACCCAGCACACAGAAGAACAAGGTAGAAATATGGTCCAACAGTCGAGCATACAAAAGTCACTCATGGAATTCTTTACACCTTTCTAAACCAAATAAAAGATCAATATATTCATTAAAAATACCAATAAACACACAAAAATTCAATCCACATACAAAACACATATAAATAAAATAATTTGCATGCATTTATATTATCTATATTAATAAAACGTGTTTTATTCTCTTGCACTAACCGGCCGAATTTCTGATCAGATTTTTATGACACTTTTATCAAACGATTCGTATTAATCAGATAGTGTGCGTGCTTTACATACTTTTTATAATTTTATAACAAATATCGCCAGAAAAGGCTAAAAACTAAATTACAAGAACCATATGAAAAATAGAACTGCAGTTGACTGCGCTCACTGTGGTTAGTGCAGTGTATCATACTCTTGCAGAAACAATTGTACACATGAGAACAACAACAACTCTGCCGCATGTACTTTGTGTTCCCTTCAACACAGCAAACAGAGAGGGAAAAAACAGAAGACTCCACGAAAAAGAGTTTCAATGATTTTGTTCAGAAAATAAGCTAGAAAATTATTAAGTAAATGAAAAAAACAACATATTTCGACAACGATAAATATAACCAACTGCGATTACAATAATTTTAATTAAAATTAACAAAAATGTTAAAGAAAAAAAATCGAAAGTTAATTTTAAAATATAAATTTCATATATATTTATATATTTATATATATATATATATATATATATATATATATATATATATATACATATATATATATATATATATATATATATATATATATATATATATATATATATATATATATATATATATATATATATATATATATATATATATATATATTTATATATATATATATCTATATATATATCTATATATACTATTATTATCTTGCGATAATAATAGTTTGGCTCTACACAGTCCTATAAGAACTTAGGCCGAGCTCTCTCACCATTTTGATCTGTGCGTGTTATATTTGTACTCAATTTGTGGGACCTACAGTTTATTGCCGAATCCGAACGGCGGGCGAGAGCTTTTCATAGGCAATGTTTTACTCTCGTAAGTTTGCCATTTACTACCGAGAGGTAGCGCGGTATAGAAAAATGTTTCAATGAAAAGATGTTGTTAGCCCCAGTTGAGGATTGAACCGGGGACCTTTCGGCTCGCAGTCCAACGCACTAACCACTGAGCTACCGCTGCATGCAAATAATTTGTGCACTGATTCCTTGGTTCATTTCATGAATAAAAATGTTACAAAGATCTGGAACACCCAGTGATATATATATGGTGTTTTCAAAGTTGATTTTATAAAAGCAAATAATATAATAGTTTGGCACTACAGTCCTATATGAACTTAGACCGAGCTGTCTCACCATTTTGAGCTGTGCGGGTTGTGTTATATTTTTACTCAAAGTGGTGGTACCTACAGTTTATTGTCGAATCCGAACGGCGGGTGAGAGCTTTTCATAGGCAATGTTTTATTCTCGTTGGTTTGCCATTTACTGCCAAGAGGTAGCGCGGTATAGAAAAATGTTTCTATGAAAATATGTTATTATAGACCCAGTCCAGGCTTGAACCGGGGACCTTTCGGCTCGCAGTCCAACGCACTAACCACTGAGCTAACGCGACTTATAAAAGCATATAGAAACTAGTATTTAATTGTATCTTATACAATTTATATCTTAGTCGAATAATATTATATTCATTTTACAGAAAATTGATCAGAATTATTAAAAAAAATAATAAAATTGACAATTTGTTTTAGACCCTTAAGATTTTTTTATCTAATTAAAAAAATATATTTTAAAAAAAAAAATCATAATGCAGTTTTTGTTTAAATTTTTAGTTGATATATTTTTGTTTTGTTTTTTAATATTTGAATAAACTATGATGTAGCAAACAAATTCAGTAAACATCTTTTTTATCTAACACTTCTAATGCACCTTTTTTTTATCGTGGATCACTTTTTGTTAGCTCAAATCATTTAATCATATAAAATTAGCTCGACTATTAAATCGGTAAGAGTTACATCAAAATCTTGTAAGCTCAGGGCCGTACCTATAGGGGGGCGTAAGGGGGTGTGACACCACCCTAGCTCAGCCAGTAAGACTTATTCGGAAAAACATGAGTCGGAAATGTTGTAAAAATTTGAAAAGTTGTATATATTCGGCATTGTCACAATTTATTAAGTAGGTATAAATCATAAAATGATAAAAAATCGTAAGATTTTATATATTTAACACGATTAGTTTATCGAATTAATGTATTAAATCCGACTCGGATAAATTCGAAAATATTTAAAATCTGTCGGAAATTTTCGAAAAATAATAACATCAAAATTGTCATATATTTTTATATAGTATAAAATGGCCAATATATAAAGTCCGAGTTGGTTATATTTAGAAAATATCACAAATTTTTAAACAGAAAATTAAAAAATCCGATTCGGACAAATTCAAAAATAATTGGATGCATTCGGAATTTTTCAGAAATCTGTTTATAAATGTTTAATAATCTATACTTATTTTTAGATAACCATACAATTTTGTAAAATTTGGAAATTTTGAGGGTCAATTAAAAATACGAGTATACATTTTTCAAAAAAAAAAACAAAATATTAATGAAACAATACTGTTCAGAAAATTTACTATTAAAACAAATAATGTCCAACGAATTTTTTCCAAAAAAATTTGACTGCGGCGCTTCTTTTATTAATACAAAAATAAATCACATGGGTTAGTTCAGTCATATGGGACGGACTTTTTTAGTCGGTGGGGCCCTACTATGGAATACCCTTTGGTGGGGATATTAATATGGGACATTTAATTGTATACCTACCTTTTAAAGTTCTTAGTTATGTTGAACATTCTTACACTTATAATATTATTTATATATCAGACATTTTCGACGTATATCCAAATAATTTAAAAAATTGATATGAAAATAAAAAAAAATAATCAAAAAATGTTAAAAATAAATGTGGGCGGATTACGCCAACTTTTAAAACATATGTGGAGATTTAAGGCTAATATTTCATAATTTTTTTTTCAAAATTTGCGAATAAAATGTACACTATTGAAAAACGAATATTTCTAGGAACACATATTTCTAGTTAAATTCTAACAATACATTTTAATTTTTATATGTATATCTTGAATACTGGTTTCTATAATTGGTTCCTAAAATATTATATATAAGTGACTTGTATGGGAGGTGGGCGTGTCCGTAGACCGATTTAGCTCATTTCCATTGACAGAACTAACTTTTGGAAAAAAGTATTGAAACGAAATTTCATCGCGTTCTAAGCAGTATTTCTCAAGGTATATACGGACAGCAAGACAGACGGACGGACAGACAGACGGATATAGCTAAACGGACTCGGGTGGTGATGCTTATCAAGAATATATACACGCTTCCATATCGGCCATGCCTCCTAAGGGGCGTTACAATATCTGCACAAAGTTAATATACCCTGTACCTCACAGGTGTAGGGTATAAATACACTAAAAAAAAATGTTTAATTACAAATAATTAAACAAAAAAAAAGGAGCGATTTGGTTTTAAATGGCCTGCGCCGCTTCTACATTGTCATATTGCAATATAAAATACTAAAACAATTGGTTGACTATAGACCTTATTTATAATTGTAAGACATAAAAAATACAAACATATTTTTCAGAGTTCCGGAAATTATCTGGTCAAAAAAATCTTCGTGACCGTCTTAACGTGTATGTAATAATAAAAAAAGTTTTAAAGGATACAGGATATTTTTAAAGGTATTTTTGTAATTGTTAGTCCTACTTTTGCCAAGACATGACAATTTTTTTCCACGCCTACTTTGATATAATCCAAAATCCGGTTGGATATCGTGTGATCACAATTTTGATTCATATATACACAGGGAAAATTTATGTTTTGCAGCAAACATATATTACAAGTTATATACATGAATAAACAGGATTTTGTAAATATTTCATATGGTTTTTTTGTTTGGAAATTTTGAGGGTCAATAAAAAACGAGTGGACATGTTCAGTTAATTTACTATTAAAACAGATAATGTATAATGAAAATTTTAAAACAAATTTGCCTGCGGCGCTTCTATTGTTGTTATAACTATAATAATATAAAAATACACTAATAATAAAAAATAACTTTAGATTACAAATAATTAAAAAAAAAATGGCGCGATTTTTTTGAATAAAAAAATTCCTGCGGCGCTTCTAACAGTGCTATATAAAATTCTAAAAAATTGGCTGACTATTATACACAAAAATAAACCTTTAACCCTTAAATGTCCACTGGTTCCGCCAGTATCCAACGGATGAAAATCCAAACTTTGTTCAACGAATTTTATTTCATCTCCCCGCTTCGACTTTTAAAAAGTTTATTGATCCAAGCGCCACCGTTTGCGCCGATTCTCGTTTAAAACAAAATTCATTTGCCGGCTGTATATCCAGTAAGGGCAATTAACCTCAAGAAAATTAACTTTTGTAAAATTGAGTATTTTCAAAAAAATATTATTGTTGTGAATTTGTCGAAATCGAAGCTGAAAAATTGGCGTTCGCTATAGTATCTAGAAGCTATTGTAAGTGTTTAAAATAAATTTAATTTTTTATTTTAGTGGATTTTTTCGAATTTTTGATTGGTTCTTTGCGGAACCATCAGGCACCGGAAGTTCAAAATGAAGCATATGTAAAATTCTATAGAAATGCATTTTTTTAAGTGTGTTGTTTACAAACTACAGAATTCCTGATTTTCGAACAGAATAAGTGCTTTGAATGAAATGGTCTGAATATGACATCAACAATGGCCGGAGTGAATCCATAAAAAAAACTGTTTCATCAAAACAAACCACAATTATTCATAATTTATGCTTTTATTTACATTTTCCACGATTTTCCGCAAGGAACCAACGACGAATTTTAGATCTGGTTTATGTAAGTAACACCTATGCGCAAAGTCGTACAACAAACGTAGTCCAGAACCGCGAGTTCTATTTTGAGGGTTAATGTATGTAAGGGATTTTAAGTTTTTTAAAAATTAATCTTGGCACTCTCATATTCCAAAAAATTAAGTTAAAATTTTTATTTTTTTTTTATTTTTACAGGGTAGCCCGTGATGTTGATGTCACTTTTTATATTTTTGTAACTTTTTTCCAGCCCACTTTGATATAATCCAAAATACGGTTGGATATCTTGTGATTACAATTTTGATTCATGTATACACAGGGAAAAATTATGTTATGCAGTTACATACATGAATTTACAAGATTTAAAAATTTAATAAATAAAAAAATTCTATTCTTTTGAAGGGTTATTATGTCCCGGTTAGGCCATTTCTCATAACCTTTTAGGATCCGATACAAGTTTTTTAATAAATGAGGGTGTTTTTGAAATATGAAAACAAACAAATTAAAATTTTAGTACTATTTCAGAATTTGATGAAATTTGGAAGTATGGTGAAACAACATAAAATTAAGATATTGGTAAAATTTTAGCTTCCCAGATGGTGTGGTTTGAGAGTTTTGGTACATTAAATTGGAAAAAAATTATAAATATCACAAAATTCGTGTTAATCAATTGAACATAACATAAGCAATAGTGAATCAAAATAAAAAACTGAAGTCAAATTTAAAAGATAATAAAATTGCCAAAATTTTGATTTTATAGTGGTCACCTTTAAACAAAGTTTATTTCAAAATGATATATCTCAAAAAGCAATGGCGAAAGTCGACTTTAAAATTAAAATCAGCTTTTTGACTTTTATGAAAATTGTCAAAATTAGACTTTAATTTTAAACTTGACTTTGAATATGAAATGAAAATTCATATCATATTTTCATAATATGAAAAACAAAAAAATTAACAAGTTTTCAGTTATAAGTAATCGACCATATCAACAAAAACCAGTTAGGAAGGTTAGATCACATGGAAAATTTTAAAGTAGAGACATTTTATAGTAGTTGTTATTATGATAGTTAGGATTATCAAAATTATAGTCGATCTAAGTCGACTATAAATACCCTACACATGTGTAGTTACCATTCAAAGTGTTATATAGGTCACCAGGGTACACGAATCCTGAAAATAACTACAAACTTTCAATCGCTGAAGAGTTTCGTTTTATTTGATACCCATATTTACAAATGGGTAGGTGTACCGAATTTCGTTTTTTTTTTTGGGAAGTAGAAGTCTTTTCGCGGGAAAACATTATTTTCATGTATTTGAGCATGAAGTCAAAATATATATGACCAAAAAAGTTTACCTAAGCAAGTATACAGTAAAATTCACCAGTAGATGTGTGTTTTATATGAGGTATTTGAACATAAGTGGTCAGTTCACAGGTCACAATGGACTGAAAACTGACTGAAAGAGATTTTAAAAATACATAAATGATTTTAAATAAATTAAAAAAAAAATAATTATACGGAACTGTGGTTCAATTTTAAAAATATATTAAGTTGCAGAGAAAAGTCATTTTATTAAATTGTGTCGCGTGTTTTTATACCCCACACCTATGAGGTATAGGATATATTAACTTTGTGCATATATTGTAACGCCCCTTAGGAGGCGTGTGCTGTATGGAAAAGTATATATATTCTTGATCAGCATTACTACCCGAGTCCGTTTAGCCATGTCCGTCTGTCTGTCTGTCTTGCTGTCTTGCTGACCGAATACAGAAAAACTTGAGAAGTACTGATCAGAATGCGATGAAATTTCGACTCAATATATTTTAGCCAAAAGTAGGAACTGAGTTTAAAAATGAGCCAAATCGGTTAACGGACACGCCCACCTCCCATACAAGTCACTTTTATATAACTCTTTCGGAACTAATAACTCGAAAATTATTCAAGGTATAGTTATAAAATTTAAAAGGTATTGTTATAATTTACCTGGTCCAAAAATGGGCGTGATCCGCCCACATTTTTTTTTCATTATTTCCCGGGTTTTCATAGTGGAAATTTGATCCGTAAATTATTAAAATCAAATCTATGAAATATTAGCCTTTCAAAATTTTAAATATAGGCATGGTCCGCCCAATTATATTTTTCAATTTTTTTTTAGTTGTTTATACTTTTATATAAATTTTATAATTTATGGGGATAATAGACGTAAATTTCTGATTTTTGAATAATATTCTGAGGGTGGGGAGGTTCAGCATAATTAAAAACTTTAAAATTAAGGTATGCAATTAAATATCCCACATTAATATCCCCACCATAGGTGTAGGGTATTCCATAGTCGGGCCCGACCGACTATAAAAATCCGCCCCATGTGACCGAACTTACCCATGTGACCTAACTTTCCCAACTCGTTTTTTATTATAAATCTATTATTTTGAAAAGAATCCAAAGAATTTTATGGTGTACGAAAATATATAACTTCAAAAGTAATCGGCAGATTTTGTTTATTTTTTTACGATATATGAAAATATAAAGGTACAGTTCTGCATTACAAATTGTCTTCTACTGTTTCAGAATAAATGTATAAAAAATATAAATTTTTACCATTTATTTGGAATTTTTGATACTCACAGAATGTCATTAATATTTTAATATAAAATATTTTCATATAATCTTTGGCAATCAGCACTTACTGTCCTAAAAATACTTTAATATTTTTGTTTTAATTTTTTAAGTATTCCGTTTTTAGAAATTTTATTTGTCAAAATTACTAAAATTAATTTTCATTCGCATTAGTTTCTTCACAAATAAAATTCCTAAAAACGGAAGCACAGTAAGTGCTGATTGCCACATACTCCCCCTCCAGTGCAACGGTATTTTCGCTTTGAGATGTAGAGTGTGGCGATAAATCGCGATAAATCTATGTTTTTCATTTATATTTAGAAACAAATATATATATACAGTGAACAAAAAAAGTTTAAGTACATCAAGATTTTGTGGCAAAACTCAGGCAAATCAATCCTTTTTAATATAAAAATGCATACAAATTTATTATATTATGATTATATATATATTTACGAACATAAAAGTCTTTTTCATTTATTTATATAACTAAAAAGAAAAGAATAGGAACCAAAAAACATAATGAAGCTCATTTTTTTACACCAAAAAAGTTTACGAACATTTAAGAAATCTTAACTAAATAAACCTTTTTTTAATAAATTAGTATTTGGTTGTACCTCCTTTTGCAGCAATTCCTGCTAGAAGGCGCCGACGCATACTTCGGACTAACACTTGCGTGTCCTTATCAGTGATTTTCTCCCACTAAGTCATCAAAGCTGCTTTTAGGGACTCTTTTGAAGTTACATTGTGGTTGCGAATCCTCTTTTCTAGCAAATTCCAAATATGCTCAATGGGATTTATGTCTGGAGATTGTGGGGGCGTATGTAATTGCTTACAATTGTAAAGCAGACATTCCTTGACCAGATATGAGGTATGTTTCGGATCATTGTCCTGTTGAAACATGAACGTTTTCTCATCTAGCCCAAGCTGCGGCGCACTCTGCTTCAGATTATCTTTCAAAATTTTTAAATAGAGATTCTTGTCCATTTTTGTGTTTATAAAAACAAGCTTTCCGACTCCAGCAGTGGCCATACACCCCCACACCATCGCATTTCCGCCACCGTGCTTCACAGTTGGAGTTAAATTTTTTACATTTAAGGCCTCATTCGGCATTCTCCACACTTTCTGAGCGCCATCCGAACCAAAAATATTAAATTTAGACTCGTCACTCCATATGACATTGTCCCAGAACGAATCGGGCTCGTCAACATATTTCCTCGCAAATGCCAGCCGTTTCTCTTGGTTCACCTTCGACAGCAACGGCTTTTTGCGAGGCGTTCGTGCATTGTACCCCTCCTTGTGCAGCACATTACGAATGGTTTGCGGATGCACGCTACGCCCTGAGCTCCGTAATACTTCCTCCTGTATTTTTGGTGCCGATTTTTTGGGGTCCGCTTTTATTGCGCTCAGGATTAGGCGTTCGTCACGAGGCGTTAGTTTTTTCGGACGACCTGATCGTGCCTTCACGTGCAAAGTTGCAGAGTTTCCGTAGGATTTTATTATTGTTTGGACACTGGAAGGAGGCCTGTCGATTATTCTTCCAATTTGGCGAGCACATTTTCCTTCTAGGTAAAGTTTAACGATAATTTTCCGCGTTTCAAGTGGAATTTCGCTACCTCGACCCATTTTCACTATTTACCGGCACGCTTGCAACAGAAATGTAATTCTAATTTAACAAATGTAACAATACGAATTATAACAAATTCGCAAGTACGCGATCACCGTTAAATTCCAAAGAAAAACAACAATTAAAAGACAGGTAAAATAATGTACGTAAACTTTTTTGATGTAAAAAATGTATCTTCCCTAGGTTTTTTCGTTTCTATTCTTTTGTTTTTTATTAAACAAGTAAATGAAAAAGGGTTTTATGTTCGATAATATATATATAATCATAATATAATCAATTTATATGCATTTCTATTTCAAAAAATGCTGATTTGAGTGAGTTTTGTCACAAAAGTGCGGTGTACTTAAACTTTTTTTGTTCACTGTATTATATATATATAATAAATATAGTTCTAGTTAAATTCTAACAATACATTTTAAATTTTATATGTATATCTTGCATACTGGTTTCTATTATTGGTTCCTAAAATGTTATATATAAGTGACTTGTATGGGAGGTGGGCGTGTCCGTAGACCGATTTAGCTCATTTCCATTGACAGAAATAACTTTTGGCAAAAAAGTATTGAAACGAAATTTCATCGCGTTCTAAGCAGTATTCCTCAAGGTATCGTATATACGGACAGCTAGACAGGTGGACGGACAGACAGACGGATATAGCTAAACGGACTCGGGTGGTGATGCTTATCAAGAATATATACACGCTTCCATACCGGCCATGACTCCTAAGGGGTGTTACAATATCTGCACAAAGTTAATATACCCTGTACCTCACAGGTGTAGGGTATAAATACACTAAAAAAAAAATTTGAATTACAAATAATAAATTACAAAAAAAGTCATAAAAAATACAAACATATTTTTCAGAGTTCCGGAAATTATCTGGTGAAAAAAATCTTCGTGACCGTGTTAACGTATATGTAATAATTAAAAAGTTTTAAAGGATACAGATATATATATATATATATATATATATATATATATATATATATATATATATATATATATATATATATATATATATATATATATATATATATATATATATATATATATACATGAGAGAGCCTTCCATGGGCAATGTTTTACTCTCGTAGGTTTGCCATTTACTGCCGAGAGGTAGCGCGGTATAAAAATGTTTCTATGAAAAGATGTTGTTAGCCCCATTCCAGGATTGAACCGGAGACCTTTCGGCTCGCAGTGCAACGCACTAACCAGTGACCTACAGCGGCATGCATTTCATGAATAAAAATGTTACAAAGATCTGGAACACCCAGTGATATATATGGTGTTTTCAAAATTGATTTTATAAAAGCATATAATATAATTGTTTGCCACTACAGTCCTATATGAACATAGATGAATATTTCCAGCAGTTTCCCCACAACAATTGCATGCAATGCAGAACGGTCAGAAAATTTTATTTTCCCACTTTATCAATTTTTATACCCTACACTAAGAGTGAAAGGGTATATTCAGTTTGGTACGCCGTTTGTAACACTCAGAGGGAAGCATATCCGGTATGCTTCCTTCTGAGTTGACATTTTAATAAGCTAACCGTTCTGCATTGCATGACATTGTTGCGGGGAAACTGCTGGAAATATTACAAATCGGTTTCAAGAGACCATCTTCTTAAATCATAAACGTGAATCAGGTCGAAAATCAGGATTTATTAATCGTAAATTTGCGGCGAAAGTAAAGTGTTAGATCTAGATCTAAGTCCAATAATCAATAAGAGATGTGTCGAAAAATTTAATCATATTTTCAAAAAGTAAAGATGAGATTTAAACTGATGTCATTTAAAGTTCCAAATAAAATCGAAGAAATAGATTAAAGATCCAAATAAACGAGCGACGACCTGTTGAAACCCGTATAGAACAATATTATATAATTTGTTCGAAAGGATGTAACCCTCCTAACTGTCCTGAGCTAGGTCCAGATTTTAAATTTTTTGCTTATATAAAATGCATTGTTCGAAAAATATTGTAATATTGTTAAACTCAAATAAAATAAGCGATAGTTGGATTAGTGTTAACAAAAATGTTAGAAGAAATGGTGTCCAATGGCTGTTGGTGGGCTGGAAGACTAAACTACGGAAATTCGTCCTAACTCATTCAGAAATATAATTCTTTAACTATTTTTAAAAACTATGGAGTATTGGTATTTATTTGTGATATATTTTTTTACCATGTTAATTTTTAAGTTATAAATAAAAGAAAATGTAATTTCGTTTACACCCTTTATTTTGTAGCTGAGATCTCTCCTAAGTATGGATAAAAAAGCGCTTTTCCAATATCAATGCATTTATCTATTCACTTTTAAAATGTTACTATGAGATATTTTAAAAATCAATTAAAATTTATTTAAATTCGAATAAAAGCTGTAAACGAATTAATTTCGTACAACCATTTTCATATTTATACTCAATGATGTCTCAGCCATGAACTACAGCCAATTTTTTTCAAATGTTCGACCAAAAACTTGATATGCACTTGCATTTCAAATAAACGAATTGGTCCTGAAAAACTGGGAAACACGATTATATTCTTCTTTTATTGTTTGTTTGCCTTTAGAAAATATTGTTTCGTTTTTACTCTAAACATTTTGATCAATTTTTTATTCTAACATATGGGCATTACCTGGGGTTCCGGACGGGACATTCGTACGCTTAAAACTTTAATATCTCGAAGAATGAATTTACTTGATTTTTTTGTGCATATAGTATTTAAATCAGGGCTAGGAACCGAAATTCTATTCTCTGCGGTTCCAGTTTCGGTTCTATAAAAAAAATAAAAAATGGTTCCGGTACCGGTTCCGGTTCTTAAATTATTTTTTATTTCGGTTTCAGTTCCTGTTCTATAAAAAATAAAATAACGATTCCAGTTCCATTTCCAGTAGTCTCGCAAACACATGAGAACAGATCGACTGATTTTTTTTTTTGTTCTATTCGTCTCAATACTGGGAATTCGGAAAACTCCCAAGGAAAAAATCGGAAATCGGAAAAATCGAATTTTGTGTTTTGTATGAGAATGCATTAAGTGCACCACCAATGTGAATTGTATTTTAACAATGAGGATTCGTTTATATAGCCACTATGGATAGATTGGACAAAGCGAAGTGGCACGTCCCATACAACTAAACTTTTTTAAATGCTTTTTCTACTGATCTCCTAAGAGGAGATTTTAATAATGTGACGCTATACGTTTTCCCTTTATGTTTTTCACATGTCGGAGATGTAAGTAAGGGCATTTAAGCTTGTAGCATTATAAACTATCTGGATATAAGAAACTGCATATTTCTGAAAAAGTTGTTATATTCCAAAACTCCATCATATCGTTCTGATAAGCTACGTCTTAGCGTTTCAAATAGAAGCCTCAATTAAATTTTGCCAAAAATTAACTATCTACAATCGCAAATACTATTTTTCATTAACGCAATTCGACTCTGGAACGCATTACCACTTAGTATATAAAATATAAACAGAACATGTAGATTTAGTTATTATATACTAATACATTTTTCAGAACAATAATCTATTAACATCTTAAATCTACTATTTATAAGTAACCACACATCTAATTTCCCTTTAAATATGTTAAATCATAAGTACAATTTTTACATTATTCTTAAATTTAATTTGTTTTTTTTTTTACTTTTTTATAAACTGACCTTTTGATTATCTACGTAATTTTAATATTGTTGAACTGTAAAATAATCACATCTTATTGTATTAATATAAAAATCAAATCAAAAAATATATACGAAAACTTCGCACCGGTGAAGCTGTGCACAAGTCCAGCTAATATATATACAACGAAAAAAACTGAATTAAAAGGAAGAAAAATGTCTTTAAAATAAATACATATGTATTTGATTTACGTCCTTACACAAATGTATTCGTTTTTACATCATTGATATAGTTATTCTGTATGCAATTAACTACATAAATTTACTGCATTTATATACAATTTTTAATTCATTTGTATTGAAAATAACTACATTTTGTCTTTTTTTATTACGTCCGAAACATGTAGATATATGACTGCATCTTAATTTATTTTAACTACATTCCGTATTTATTTAACACCAATATGTATGGTATGGTGAAACAAGACAATTTTAAGTTATTAGCATAAAATCATATTCTAAGATGGTGTGGTTTCAAAGATTTGAACATATCTGAAATGTTTAAAATAACATACCTATATTAAATATTGACATTTTATCTTTAACTCCACCAAAATGAGTATAGGAGTGGTGTAAAACGGACGGAGAATCATGGACAGGCGACTTTTTAGACAAAACTTAGTGACCTTTAAAGAAGGAATTTTGGTGACAGAATTTTTAGAATATTAGGAGACAGTTTCACACGAAAGCCATTAAGCTCGAACGGGCGACAATTTATTATATTAACCCCCCTGATCATTTATTTCCCGGTAACAACGATATCGGCTATAATATCGGTTTCAAATAGGTTGAATAACATGTGACTACAATTTTTAATTCAAGTATTAAACGAAAAGTTGAGTACGCTTGTTTCATATTAGCTTGTTTTGAGAGTTGTTTCATCATACGCGATGGTAAAAAAAATGAAATTTTTTTATATCAAATTTTTTTTTGGCAAAACAAAAATATTGAACAAACGTTCAAATCAAAGAGCAAAACGAACGAAATGTTTTAAATACGTTACACAAATTTTAGACGAAGGGGACTGAAAACGAGACGATAATAAAAAGATACATGATAAGGGGCTAAATAAACTTTTATAGAAAATAGAAAATAAATTGTGTTTGTATTCAAACGTCGTGGGGGTCATTCCTACATGTATGTTTTAAACTAACAAAAAATATTCATATAAAAAAGCATATATATATAAGCATTATATGGGAATTGACCATTTATAAGTTGCATGGTTCCATACTTAAACGTAAGTAAAACGTCAAAAATATACATATTTTGAGAAATAAGTGAACGAAATATTTGTTAAAAATATAAAACATATTTTGTATGACAATCAATATGTACATTAGACTGACAATGGAAAATCATGATTTCGAATCAAGAGGAGGTCACCCTGTATAAATGCTCTCTTGGATGCGAAATCCGTATTTGGGAAATGGACTCGCCGGGACTTCAAAGTAAGCGTTTTCGTACCTAAATCGACAATTTTGAAATTATATCTCTCAAACACATTAAACTAAAGAAGTGGGTAAGTCATCAGTTGGAAAATTTTATTAGCTTTTCAACAAACTATAAATAAAAAAAAATCGGATAAAAATACAGAAGCAGTGATTATTTTAACAGATATCCTTCGTTTTTTATTTTCATCAGTTACGCCTAGTCTGAAACACTTTAAATTCATAATATTCTTTTTATTCAAGCTAATACAATTTTCCAAAAGATGACATACCCACATTTTTAGTTTATTGCGGTTGAGGGACCTCATATCAATTAAATTTTGAAATTGTTGATTTAGAAACGAAAACGCCTACTTTGCGGTCCCGACGGGTCCATTTCCCATATTCGGATTTCGCTGAAAATTCTCCACATCGATTTTCTCATTCAATAGACCATTTCTAGGGGGTGACCTTCAAAATCAAGCTCGATGATTTTTTTTCATACAAAGTCATTGTCAGTCTAACGTACATATAAAGAAAATTTGCAAAGTTCAACATTTTTAAAATGTCATTGTACACATGCCATTGCACACATGTCATTGTACACATGTGTAACTTAATTAATATTTGTTTTTGTTTCCAAATTTATTGTCCAATTTGATTTAATAATTATTTTTTTGATATATTAATTTCTGATCTAATTAATTTAGTAATGATTCCAGTTCCGGTTCTATAAAAAAAATAATATTACGACTCCAGTTCCGGTTCCATAAAAAATTTAAATAACGGTTCCAGTTCCGGTTCTATACAAATTAAACGGTTCCGGTCCGGTTCCGGTTCCAGTTCCGGCTCCACCCGAGCCCTGATTAAAATAGGACTAAGTATCTGCAAAAAATTATAGAATTCTGCAACGTAGATCAAAATAAAAAGGTGGGCATTACGGACGGGACAAAAACGGAAGTAAATATCGAGGTCATATGGATATTTCAAAAAGTCAGCAAATTTTACGTACAAATGATTATTTTGAAATATTTAAAAAAATAGTTGAAATCATGTACTTTCTTTGTATATTTACACTTTGTTCCTAAAATTTATAGTTTTTTCATAATAAATCATAGAAAAATTCCGGACGTGACAAAAAATTCCGTATTGAAGTTATCAGTACGATTTTTATTCTAAAAATACTTTTTTCGTACAATATATTTTTTTGTATTATCTCTAAACATACCTGAGACAATTTACTATATTTATGTTTATATACACTTTGTTCCTAAAGTTTCCAGTTATTTTGTAATAAATCGCAGAATAATTCCGGATGTTCCGTATGGAAATTTCCACTACGATTTTTTGCTAAAAATAATTATGTACATGACAATATTAATAATCATTATTATGAAATGAAAAGTGATGTACTATTCAAATGTTTTTTAATTTTTTTAATTTTTTTTTTACTTTTTTTTAAAAAACATTTTTTTTTTGATATTTTTTTACAGTAGTTTTACACTTTTGGTACCCAAAGTTCCAGACGGGACAGATTTCAACTAGCTGTCAAAAATCTTCTAGAATTACTAGGAAAATGATGTTTACATTTTTGGAAATGCCGAGGAAATTCTGCTAGTGGATTCAACTCTTAAAAAAATTGTTTCAGTTTACTATGATAATAAATGTATCTTTTTGGTTCCGGACGGACATCGAAACCCCTTATACAAAAATCGAAACTTTTTCGTTATTTTAATTTGGATCATTATTTTTAAGCTTTAGAAATAATTATTAATGTTACTTGAAAAAACAGAAAATGATATTTTGTATCTGTATGTCTTTAAAGTTAATTAATTTGGTTACTCATAAAAAATTCATGAAAAATGGGTGTATTGTGCATAGTATCGTAACTTTATGAGTATTTTTTATACGTTACCGTTAATATTCGTTATGTTCAGTTATTTAAGATTCCAAATCCATCGTTATTTCAAAGATTTTAGAATTTCGGATTTATCGGTCGTGGTTGACGTTTTTATGGAAATGCCCATATTGTTAAAACCTCTTTTGATATGAGCGTGTGATATTGTAAAATTATAATTTACAGTCATGTACATTTTTAGGCTTTAATTTAATTAAATACTTTTTTTAATGCTCCTGGGGGATTTGAACCCCCAGGAATTCCCCCCCCCCCCCCGTGCGCATGGACCTGTTGTTTTCTACATTGCTGTTCATTCAAATAATGAAAAATAAAATATATATTAACTAATAATTCAAAGATAAACCTAATTAAAAAAAAATATATATATATATATTTTTTTTTAATTTGATGGCTAAAATCTCTTATGTTCCAATACAAAATGTAAATATTTAAAAAACTCTAAAAACTCAATTGTCTGTAAACTGAATGTAATCCTATTCATCGGAGATTTAAATTGTGCAAGATACAATTAAATAGTAGTTTCTATCTACTTTTATACAATCTATTTTGAAAACAGCCTGTATATCTTTGGCTGTTCCAGATACACCCCATCTTTGTAACATTTTTTTTCATGAAATGAACCAAGGAATCAGTGTACAAAATATTTGCATCCTGAAGCGGACCACCCTGTATATATAAAACTATATATTATTTATAATCTTCCTAGGCTTATCGACATACTTAGCAGTAAAAACGTTAACAAAAAACAAAATTAAATTTACATTTTAATTATTTTTACATGTATTCGCCTTTATGTATCATATAATATAAATATATATTTTTATAGTACATTAAGAATGCCACGTGTTCAATTTCTTTTTATGTTTATTGCATATTTAAGAGAAGTTATCGACACATTTTAAATCAATATCAAGGTGGCGAAACTATCTAATAAAGGTATATGTAAAATAAAGATATATTCATTTTAAAATAACAATAAACACACAAAGATCCACATACAAAACACATATAAATAAAATAATTTGCATGTTGTTGCCGGCGACGCCACATGGTTAAGCCACTCGGGTCTATCAACACAGGAGGGTTGTTATGTTGAGCTGTTTGCTGAGTGCAATCAACTCACTCAATTAGTGAAGAAACCAACTTACCTCCCACGCGTCGGTGGGCAGAGCCAAAAAGTCCTAGACCTCTGGGCCCATGTGTTGAAGAAGTGCGCGTCAACGCTGGCTTGTCCATTGCGTAACCTTTTTAAAATCTCCTACACGACAGGAATTTTTCCATTTTGTTGGAAGGTTGCCAATGTCCAGCCAGTTCCAAAAAAGGGCGAGGCTACGAACCCTGCCAATTACCGACCAAATGCAATATGCTCTGCACTCTCCAAGATAATGGAGAGCGTAATAAACTTCCACCTTGTGAACTATCTTGAGTACAACGAATTGCTCAGTGACCGCCAATATGGTTTCCGTAGGGCCAGATCCACAGATGACTTGATGGCGGTCCTCTCCGAAAAGTGGAATAATTGTGTTCACCTTTTCGGGGAGAGTAAGGCTGTTGCTCTCGATATTTCCAAGGCTTTTAATCGAGTGTGGCATAAAGCCCTCCCCTTAAAACTAATTGCATATGGTGTCGGTGAATCTTTTACTCGATGGATATCGAGTTTTCTCCAGGGTCGTTCAATACGTGTAGCGATGGATGGTGAGTTCTCAGAACAACATTCCATCAATTCTGGGGTTTCGTATTGTTCCGTCCTATCCCCGTCCCTATTTTTGGTATTTATCAATGTCCTTCTGTCATTGACCCAGAACCCAATTCATTCCTTTGCAGATGACACTAACACTTGTCATTTAGATTCGTTCAGCAAGCGCCCAAATTCTTTGGAGATTGAGAGTAAAAGACGCACTATGAATGACACACTCAATAATGACCTTATATTAATCTCCGAGCATGCAAGACACAATGTGTCTGTTATCTCACAAAAGAATGGATAAACCCCTCCCTCCCCTTAATATGGGTGCTGTGGATATTGCGCAGTCAGCTGCTATTGACGTTCTGGACAAATCAATAAAAAGTGATCTCCGTTGGAATGACCACATATATAATGTGTCGAAAGAAGCGGCCAAGTGCATCGGTTTTTTAAAACGGTGTAAAACTTACTTCACTACTGCTGACTTACGCACTGTCTACACTACCTATATAAGCCCTAAAATGGAATTCAATTCGCACATTTAGGCAGGGGCCTCAAAATTCTCCTTGGAGAACCTGGACTGAATCCAACAACGATATACTTAATAGGGGATGAAAATATTTCATCGTCTATTGGTTCTCTTGAGCACCGAAGGACTGTCGGGTGTGTAAGTCTGTTATATAGGTATTACAACGGTAAGTGTTCGAGGGAAATACATGACCTGATTCCACCAGGTCGTGTGTTCTCTTGTTCTACTCGGGCATCAAACCAAGCCCACCACTTCGTAGTCCGCTCGGCTCTCAACAGAACCACGCATTATAGAGAGAATTCGTTCTTCAGTCGCACGACACGTTTGTGGAACAATCTCCCTGCATCCGTTTTTCCCGACATTTTTGATATTGGCAAGTTCAAAACAAAAATTCACCGACACTACTCCATCTTTCCCCCTCCCTTTAACCTATCATTTCTTCTTACGATCAACACTGTGCATTGCATATATAGGAGTCATCTACTGAGCGTTGGTTAATTTGTACAAAAAAAAAGTGAAATGAAATGAAATGAAAAAAGAACATATTTCGACAACGATAAATATAACCAACTGCGATTACAACAATTTTAATTAAAATTAATATAAATGTTAATGAAAAAAAACCGAAAGTTATTTTTAAAATTTATTAAAAGTGTTATCTGAGATTTTAAAAATATATAAATGATTTAGAAAAATTAAAAAAAAAAAAATTAATTATACAGAACTGTGATTCAATTTTAAAAATATATTAAGTTGCAGAGAAAAGTAATTTAAATCTATTTTTTTGAAAAGAATCCAAAGAATTTTATGGTGTACGAAAATATATAACTTCAAAAGTAATTGGCAGATTTTGTATATTTTTTTTACGAAATATGAAAATATCAAGGTACAGATCTGCATTACAAATTGTCTTCTACTGTCTCACAATAAATGTACAAAAAATATAAATTTTTACAAATTTCTTGGAATTTTTGATACTCACAGAATGTCTTTAATATTTAAATATAAAATATTTCCATATAATCAATGTTTTTCATTTATATTTAGACACAAATTTTCAGCTGGATGGTTTTACTAGTTTTAATAAATATTTTTGAATATTTGAATGTGTTTCAATATATATATATATATATATATATATATATATATATATATATATATATATATATATATATATATATATCTATATATATATATATATATATCTATATATATATATATATATATATATATATATATATATATATATATATATATATTTTTATATATATATAATATATATAATATGTATGTCGATAAGCCTGGGAAGATTATAAATAATATATAGTTTAATTATAGTGGTCCGCTTCAGGATGCAAATATTTTGTGCAGTGATTCCTTGGTTCATTTCATGAAAAAAAGAATGTTACAAAGATCTGGAACACCCAGTGATATATATGGTGTTTTCAAAATTGATTTTATAAAAGCATATAATCTAATAATTTGGCACTACAGTCCTATATGAACTTAGGCCGAGCTCTCTCACCATTTTGTGCTGTGCGGGTTGTGTTATATTTGTACTCAAAGTGGTGGGACCTACAGTTTATTGTCGAATCCGAACGGCGGGTGAGAGCTTTTCATAGGCAATGTTTTTCTCTCGTAGGTTTGCCATTTACTTTCGAGAGGTAGCTTGGTATAGAAAATGTTTCTATGAAAAGATGTGGTTATAGCCCCAGTCCAGGCTTGAACCGGGGACCTTTCGGCTCGCAGTCCAAGGCAATAACCACTGAGCCAGCGCGGCTTATAAAAGCATATAGAAACTAGTATTTAATTGTATCTTCTACAATGTATATCTTAGTCAAATAATATTATATTCATTTTACAGAAAATTTTTCAGAATTATTAAAAAAAAAATAATAACATTGACAATTTGTTTTAGACCCTTAAGATTTTTTTATCAAAATAAAAAAATATATATTTTTAAAAAAAGGTTTTTTCATAATGTTTTGTTTAAATTTTTAGTTGATATATTATTATTGTTTTTTAATATTTGAATAAACTATAATATAGCAAACAAATTCAGTAAACATCTTTTTTACTTCTAACGCACCTATTTGATCGTTTTTGTTAGTTCAGATAACATTTAAATGGTAACAATTACACTATCTATAAAAATAGGTCGACTATTAAATCGGTAAGAGTTACATAAAAATCTTGTAAGCTGAATTTGTTTGCTATATTATTGTTCATTCAAATAATGAAAAATAAAATATATATTAACTAATAATTTAAAGAAAAACCTAATTTAAAAAAAAAATCTCAAAAAAATTATTTTTTTTTTAATTTGATGGCTAAAATCTCTTATGTTCCAATACAAAATGTAAATATTTAAAAATCTCTAATAACTCTGGTTAATTGTCTGTAAACTGAATGTAATCTTATTCATCGGAGATTTTAATTGTGGAAGATACAATTAAATAGTAGTTTCTATCTACTTTATACAATCTGTTTTGAAAACAGCCTGTATATCATTGGCTGTTCCAGATACACCCCATCTTTGTAACATTTTTTTTTCATGAAATGAACCAAGGAATTAGTGCACAAAATATTTGCATCCTGAAGCGGACCACCCTGTATATATAATACTACATATTATTTATAATATTCCCAGGCTTATCGACATACTTAGCAGTAAAAACGTTATTAAAAAAAAAAAAAAAAAAAAAATACATTTTAATTATTTTTACGTGTATTCGCCTTAATGTATCATATAATACAAATATATATTATTATAGTACGCAAATAACTACCAAAACGTACATATCACGGCCTAAAAATTGAATTACATTAAAGTATTTCTTTTTATGTTTATTGTATATTTAAGAGAATTTATCGACACATTTTAAATCGGTAGCAAGATGGCGAAAATGGGTATGAACTATCTAAGAAAGGTATATGTAAAATAAAGGTATATGCCAATAAATTATTTATGGTCGGATACAAATTTTGATATATCCATTGTAATCTGTAGTGAATTATGTTCAAGATTCCAAAATTTCATGAAAATCCAACCAAAATCCAAATGACAAAGTTTTTCAGACCTACCTACTAACGATTTTAAATGGGCTAAAAACAGAAAATCGCGATGCGCCTCCTCTAAACGTTTTTTTATTTGGCAAAAATGTTTTGTGAATTACTCTTTTAATGTGCTTAAACTTTTTAGGGGGGTCCCGTAGGAATTTCAAAAAAGTGTTTTTTTTTTTTTGAACCACTCTAGTGAGCACCAAGATGTTTAAAAACTTTAACAAGATCGCTGAGAAGAACACTCATTCGAACAAATCTTCAACCAAGTCAAGGGGACCAAAGCTCTCTTGAACGACTTAGAGTCCAACGTATCAGCATGACGACGTCCACTAGAGATAGCACCATTTGCGAATTCAACAAGAACCATTGAAGCCCAACAGATCCAACGCACTACTTATAACAAACCATTGATGATGAACAAGTAAAAACCGACCCAACACACAGAAGAACAAGAGGAGAAATATGGTCCAACAGTCGGGCATACAAAAGTCACTCATGTAATTCTTTACACCTCTCTAAACCAAATAAAAGATCAATATATTCATTTTAAAATACCAATAAACACACAAAGATTCAATCCACATACAAAACACATATAAATGAAATAATTTGCATATATTAATATTATTATCTATATTAATAAAGCAAAACGTGTTTATAACGTGCTATATAAACAAAATTCCGTCGAAAATGACGTTTCGAATTATATACCGAGTAACATACGAGTAATTGTTACTGATATGGTGACAATAAATTTAGTTGAGTATCGCAGGTTCTAATCTCAGGGTGATTTTTTTTATTTTTTAATTATTAATTAAGAATTATAAAAAAAATCAATAGGGATAAATAAATACGAAAATATAATTAAATGAAAAAAAGAATTATCACTCAGGTCACGATTCGAACCAGCGATACTCAACTAAATTAGTTGTCACCATATCAGTAACATTCAGTCATATGCTCTCTATATAATTCGAAATAACCGTTTCGACGGAAGTTTGTTTATATAGAACTAATAGTGAATGATAGTAATGATAATAGATCATGTCTGTTTGTCAAATATGTAATTGGTTATGCAGTTTCCGTGGTTAAATATCCTAACCATACGGTTTAGTTTTGGAAACGCATACAATTTTTCAATCTAATAGTTTTTAATTGTAACTCAAAATGTTGTTCATAAATGGAATGAACGCCGTTAATTACGACATCGTTCATAATATATATGGAAAAAAACATTCTATTTATGAACTATTCTTCGTATATACGAATGGCACAATTTGAGCGAAATTGATATAATAAACGCGTTTATAATTGTTATAAATTGCGTTCATTGAGGTATTCATATTTAACCGCCGTACTTAATGGTACGACCATTGATCTTATGGTTCATGTATTAGTAGTTTTTTCTTTTTAAATCAAAAGTTTTCTTATTAATTTGACAGTATTCGAAAAATTTAGCACCATAAATTTAAATATTTCAATATTATTATTGTTAATAGAATAAATACTATTATTTTAATGGTTACCTCCTATAATTGTAAACTTGGCAAAAAATACATAAAATCGAATAAAAACATGTTCGTTTTGTGCGTCATTCTGCGTGTTTGCTCAAATTGGTCGCATGCCTTTTTTTTTGTGATAATTGACATTATGACGCGTTTATCATTGGTAATAACTCAATGTATTATGTGTAATTTCATTATATTTAAGTTTTTTGTATTATTCATTACAGAAAATAAATAATAAATCGAATTTCAAGTATTACAATCAATTATTGGAAACTAAAGCGAACATTAAATGTGTTATAATCTTTTGCAACGAGAAGTGTCTTTTTATGTGTGTGATTTATAAAAGTGAATTTTCATTTCGACATATAAACAAAATAAAATATACAATAAATTAACTAAAATCCATTTTTGTTTTAATAAATTATTAGGGAAATTTAATTCGACTATACCATAAAAGTAAAAATACGTATCATTTAATATTTATAGGTTTTGCTTATTGTAATTAAAATAATACATAATTGTATTAAAAATTTGTATTAAATTTTAATATTGTATTAAATATTGTATTAAAAATTTGAATATTATTAAGCAAATGGTACGCTTCCTATTGACCAATTTTAATAGTATAAATTGTTGTTTTTCTGTTGAAATACTATTAATTTACCATGATTTTTTTCTGGGTGTAGTAAAAAAAAAAAAATTTATTATTATATTTTATATTTTAATATATATTTTTTTTAATTTACTTAATATTTTCTTCTGTTCTCGTTTGGAATGGTATGTACTTGCTTATGTCAATAACCTACTTTACAAACGACCATCATCTATCAATATTACTTCTGTTTACTATCTCGCTTTTATAAAAATTGGTCCCTCAATATGTGCCTATGAATAATATGAGAGGGTGTCATCGAACACAAAATTTCAACACGTGTATATTTTCATCAATGACGTCATCAATAACATTTAATCAATGACGTCATCAATAACATTTAATCAATGACAAATTCTCACATGTCCTTGATATATGTATACATGCCATATGTCATGTACACATATATCAAGGACATGTGAAAATTTGTCATTGATTAAATATTGCCAACATCATTTATGAAATTGTTGTACACATGTTCATCTATGACAAATTTTTCAATGTCCTCGATTCGTCATTGATGACTTTGTCGTCAATGATGTCATTATCTGCTGGGTAATTTTTAAATTTTTTAGTTGAACATTTGTATGTAAATCCTTATACATATACTTAAAATCAACTTGCGATGAAATTTCGTCTCAATATGTTTGAGCAAAAAGTAGAAACTGAGTTTGGAAATGAGGTAAATCGGACACGCCCACCTCCCATACAAGTCACTTTTATATAACTCTTAAAGAACTAATAACTCGGAAAGTATTCAAAATATAGTTATAAAATTGAAAACGTTTTGTTAGAATTCACCTAAAAATAAGTGGTCCAAAAATGGGCGTGCTCCGCCCACATTTTTCTTCAAAATTTCCCGGGTTTTCATAGTGGACATTTTTTAAAATCAAATCTATGAAATATTAGTCTTAGAAAATTTTAAATATAGGAGTGGTCCGTCCACTTTTATTTGTTTTTTTTAACTTTTATATCAAAATTTAAAATTATGGGGATAAATTTAATTGTTAGGATCGGGGCAGACGCGTAATGAAACAATCTATCGAACTACATACAACAAATTCTAATTAATTATGAGTAGGGCAAGATGTCAGTCAAAATTCATTAAAAACTGGCCTTATTCAAGCTCGCGGAGTGGATTTTGCGATATTTTCAAATAAATATTTATATTTATTTTTGTTGAATATTCTTTTGCTTAGTAATTTACTATTTTACTTTACTTTAAATAACGTTTTTTTGACTTTCTTTCCTTTTTTATATTGTTGAAATTTTTAATATTTGTTAAATTTTTTTTTACTTTTTCTTCATTCTACTGCCATTTTTTCTTATTTTACTTTAATTTTACTCTAGTTTACCTTAACTTACATTTTACTTTCATTTTTGTGTAGTTTACTTAATTTTAATTACTAATTTATTGTTACTTTATTGTAACTTTAATTTTTCTTCATTTTAATTTTACTATATTTCAACTTCAATTTACATTAACTTTCTTTTAATAGTTATAATATTTTAATAAAATTAACATGACATAAACTGCTGCGAACGCTGGTTCTGTTACTCATGTATATTACGTTGGCTGCATTTCATCTCTCGATTTCTTCTCCCATTCCCTGTATAGAATGGACAATAGGTGAGGTTATTCGTCTTGGTGTTAACTGCCAGTGTGACCAGATTGGCCTATATTTTTATGATGATCGCGCTTTTTATTTTGGAAAAAGCGCCCTGCCCTATTTTGTGCTACATATTAAACGTTGTCGCTTTTTTTAAGGAATTATTTTAAATGATTAAGCAATTTTTGAAAACCATTTTGTGAACTTTTTCCATTTTTATCATAGTCGGAAACACAACAAAATATATTCAACGAACAAAAATCAGAAATAGATTGATGTTGAAAACTCTAACGTCAATAAAACTACACAAACTAAAAAAATATCCATGGCATTAGTATCATATTCCGATAACCTTCAAATTTCTAATGAGGTATTGCGTATATTACTGTTTGACTTCTTAGAAAATTTCAACTTTATGTCTGATATAATTTGTATTTCATTAAGAATACTTCAGGTAAAATTTTAAAATAAATCCAATGACATTGAGTTATAAACGGTGAAATATATTTTAAAATGATCCAGTGTTGACATATTTATTAAAAAAAAACAGTATATTTTCGGAAAAAATATGTTTTTAAGAAGATAATTCTGTAAAAAAAAGACTAATACGAGTTATTTATGGGACATTCCACGTCAATTCGCCGAGCTTTGACCCTGACCCCCTCCGATTTGCTTCATATATTAATATGTTGTTATCATTGGTCAATGAAGTTTAAATTTAATTTTTCAGATTTCTTTCCCATTCCCATCCTTAGCAAACTGTAAAAACACGATTTTTGCTGTTTTGCACCACAGCATGCAAAAACTGCCTTATTAAAATTCTGTAAAATAATATATATATGAATTTATAAAACAATATACATTTTTTAAAATTTGAATAACCTTGAAGTATGATTTTTCAACTTCTTAGTTGATATTTTTTACTTATGCAGTTGAAAATTAATCTACATGGTTAAATATCCTAACCATACTGTTTAGTTTTGATGATGTTGTACAAAATTTCAATAATATACCTCTTATATCTTAAGTGTTATATCGTGTTTACTATAAATGTTATATAGAAGCTATGCGTGGCAGTTGACAATAACCGCCTATTTTTTGTAACACGGTTTGTACTTAAGGCATATGTTTATATACCAGTTTTTATTGATGTATCTCAGACCAATCCAAAATTATGGCGATTTATATACTAAAAAACAGGATTTTCAAAATTAGAATAAATAGAATAAAATTTCTTACCACTCCAAATCAAAGTGGAATGATCTTTGTTCAATTTCAAGAATTTATGTAAATTTTTTCAGAATTTTAAAAAGTCAGTTTTTGAATGTTGTGGTGCAAAACAAGAAAAATCGTGTTTTTAATGTTTGCTAAGGGGGTGCGATAGATAACTGAAAAATTAAATTTAAACTTAATTGACCAATAAATAAAATATATTAAGATATGAAGCAAATCGAAGAAGGTCAGGGTCAAACCTCGGAAAATTGACGTGGAATGCCCCATATATATTATTATTGAAACACATTAAAATATTTTTATACCCTACACTAAGCATGAAAGGGTATGTTCAGTTTAGTACGCCGTTTGTAACACCCAGAAGGAAACATCCCTTGTATGGAAAAGTATATACATTCTTGATCAGCATGACCTCCTAAGTCGGTTTAGCGATGTCCGTCTGTTTGTCTGTCTGTATGTCTGTCTGTTGAAATGACGATTACAAAAAAGTAGAAGAGCTAGATAAATGAAACTTTTTACTTATAAATTTAAGCTGTCTGAACAAAATTGAAATGATCACTTTATTGTTACCTGAGAACCGACCTATTATGTTCAAATACCTCCTATAAAATTTTAGATTACTTATAAATTTAAGCTGTCTGAACAAAATTGAAATGATCACTTTATTGTTACCTGAGAACCGACCTATTATGTTCAAATACCTCATATAAAATTTACATGTACAAAGGAATTTTACTTTGTACGATCTTAATATATATTGGTCAAATTTATATTGACTTTATGCTCAAATATTTCTAAAAAATGCTTTCTCGCGAACCGGCTTGTGGTTACCCAAAAAAAAAATCGAAATTCGATATACCTACCCATTTGTACATATGGGTATCAAATGAAAGGTAATTCTTCAGCGATTGCAAGTTTTGAGTTATTTTAAGGATTCGTATATCTCGTGACCCATGCAGCACTTTGAATAGTACCCCTGCACATTATCGCATATATGTAGGGTATTTATAGTCGGCTTAGACCGACTATAACTTTCAAAATGCTTACTAACTTTATCACACCAACTATAACAATTTCCCTACTTCAAAATTTCCCATGTGATCGAACCTTCCCAACTGGTTATAGATACCTTGAGAAAAAACATATTATTATTCTTAATATTAATTCTAAGAAAACATGATTTCTATTCAAATACCTTCAAAAATATTTTTAAGATATTTAGTAAAAAATTATTATTATTCCTAAAATTAATAATAATTTGTTTGCTAAGTGGGGAAAAATGTTGTGAATTTTTTATCACACCAACTATAACAATTTCCCTACTTCAAAATTTCCCATGTGATCGAACCTTCCCAACTGGTTATAGATACCTTGAGAAAAACATTTTATTATTCTTAATATTAATTCTAAGAAAACATGATTTCTATTCAAATACCTTCAAAAATATTTTTAAGATATTTAGTAAAAAATTATTATTATTCCTAAAATTAATAATAATTTGTTTGCTAAGTGGGGAGAAATGTTGTGAATTTTTTCTTTATCTTAGAGATATTCACTATTCACACAATTTTGGATGTTGCTGTTAGACTTATTCAAAATCCTAAAATGTTAAAATATTTTGCTCTTTTTTTGTAACACGGTTTGTACTTAAGGCATATGTTTATATACCAGTTTTTATTGATGTATCTCAGACCAATCCAAAATTATGGCGATTTATATACTAAAAAACAGGATTTTCAAAATTAGAATAAATAGAATAAAATTTCTTACCACTCCAAATCAAAGTGGAATGATCTTTGTTCAATTTCAAGAATTTATGTAAATTTTTTCAGAATTTTAAAAAGTCAGTTTTTGAATGTTGTGGTGCAAAACAAGAAAAATCGTGTTTTTAATGTTTGCTAAGGGGGTGCGATAGATAACTGAAAAATTAAATTTAAACTTAATTGACCAATAAATAAAATATATTAAGATATGAAGCAAATCGAAGAAGGTCAGGGTCAAACCTCGGAAAATTGACGTGGAATGCCCCATATATATTATTATTGAAACACATTAAAATATTTTTATACCCTACACTAAGCATGAAAGGGTATGTTCAGTTTAGTACGCCGTTTGTAACACCCAGAAGGAAACATCCCTTGTATGGAAAAGTATATACATTCTTGATCAGCATGACCTCCTAAGTCGGTTTAGCGATGTCCGTCTGTTTGTCTGTCTGTATGTCTGTCTGTTGAAATGACGATTACAAAAAAGTAGAAGAGCTAGATAAATGAAACTTTTTACTTATAAATTTAAGCTGTCTGAACAAAATTGAAATGATCACTTTATTGTTACCTGAGAACCGACCTATTATGTTCAAATACCTCCTATAAAATTTTAGATTACTTATAAATTTAAGCTGTCTGAACAAAATTGAAATGATCACTTTATTGTTACCTGAGAACCGACCTATTATGTTCAAATACCTCATATAAAATTTACATGTACAAAGGAATTTTACTTTGTACGATCTTAATATATATTGGTCAAATTTATATTGACTTTATGCTCAAATATTTCTAAAAAATGCTTTCTCGCGAACCGGCTTGTGGTTACCCAAAAAAAAAATCGAAATTCGATATACCTACCCATTTGTACATATGGGTATCAAATGAAAGGTAATTCTTCAGCGATTGCAAGTTTTGAGTTATTTTAAGGATTCGTATATCTCGTGACCCATGCAGCACTTTGAATAGTACCCCTGCACATTATCGCATATATGTAGGGTATTTATAGTCGGCTTAGACCGACTATAACTTTCAAAATGCTTACTAACTTTATCACACCAACTATAACAATTTCCCTACTTCAAAATTTCCCATGTGATCGAACCTTCCCAACTGGTTATAGATACCTTGAGAAAAAACATATTATTATTCTTAATATTAATTCTAAGAAAACATGATTTCTATTCAAATACCTTCAAAAATATTTTTAAGATATTTAGTAAAAAATTATTATTATTCCTAAAATTAATAATAATTTGTTTGCTAAGTGGGGAAAAATGTTGTGAATTTTTTATCACACCAACTATAACAATTTCCCTACTTCAAAATTTCCCATGTGATCGAACCTTCCCAACTGGTTATAGATACCTTGAGAAAAACATTTTATTATTCTTAATATTAATTCTAAGAAAACATGATTTCTATTCAAATACCTTCAAAAATATTTTTAAGATATTTAGTAAAAAATTATTATTATTCCTAAAATTAATAATAATTTGTTTGCTAAGTGGGGAGAAATGTTGTGAATTTTTTCTTTATCTTAGAGATATTCACTATTCACACAATTTTGGATGTTGCTGTTAGACTTATTCAAAATCCTAAAATGTTAAAATATTTTGCTCTGCGTCGACTTTCTGTAACTAGAACCTCTAAAATTAAAAACAAGCCATTAAAAGCCAAAAAAAGATGATACTGTGATGTTGCGAAAAGAGCTTAAAGATCATTTTTGAACTTTTAACGACTATTTTCAATTAAATTATTATTGCTTCAAGTATACAAAATATGCTACTAGATTTTTGCCAAACACATAAAATGTTTACTTTTTTTACCATAGCAATTTAAATTGTCAAAATTTTTCTAATTTTATTGAAATCAAAAAATACAATTATGTAAATTATGAAGAGCTTAAACATCATTATTTATGGTTTTCTAAAATCATAAAATATTTTAGACTAAAGTTTCACGAAAATTAAATTTTAAATTGTAATATCTCTTCAACTATTAAAGTTAGCTGATTGTTTTTTTTTTTGTTTGTTAAATATTTGTATACACGTTAACGATATAATGGACAACTTAAGGATATAATACTCATTCAATTTTTGAAAAAACAATTATATAGCTTTTGTTTAATAGAGTTTTAACTAATTCCGCTAACTTGCATTTTTACAGCATAATACTGGAAAACATTTACCCAGTAAATTTGTTGGGCTCGTTAACAAACATGCATTTTGTTACATTATAGTTGTAGTCTCCATTTGAGTTGATATTTTGATAGATTTATATAATAATGTGGACAATTATTAACTAAATTACACATTCGATTGAAGGATGATGCAGCCACATAATTAGTTCTAATATAAGGTAGATAAAAAAAAACCATTTCTGCTACTTCTACGATTATGGTTAAAACTAATATAGTTAAAAAGCTCGCGTAATTAATTGATGTATGTAAGTAATATCGGCAATCTGTCTACGATCGTCAAAAGGTTTTAAATTTAGTAGTTTCAGACGATCTACGTATGGAGGAGGATGTAAGTTATCCATCCAATTTAAACCCTTGAGAGCGAAACGTACGAAGTTTTCCTGTAGCCTTTCGATTCGGTCACTATGTACCTTATAGAAAGAATACCATACTTGACTTGCATATTCAAATTGTGAACGAACTAGTGTGCTAGTAGAGTCAAAGTTGTAAGGGGACTATTACATTCTTTAGCCCATCATCCAAATAATTAACATCGGTTATAAAATAATCATTAGAGAATTATTGTTTAAACAGGCTTGCAAATAGGCCACATATGACATTAGGGTCGCTAGTGAATACATCATTATTTAAAAAAAAAAGCGTCAAAAGTCTTTAAATTTAGTAGTTTCAGACGATCTACGTATGGAGGAGGATGTAAGTTATCCATCCAATTTAAACCCTTGAGAGCGAAACGTACGAAGTTTTCCTGTAGCCTTTCGATTCGGTCTCTATGTACCTTATAGAAAGGATACCATACTTGAATTGCATATTCCAATTGTGAACGAACTAGTGTAAGGGGACTAGTTCGTTGTAAGGGAACTATTACATTCTTTAGCCCATCATCAAAATAATTAACATCGGTTATAAAATAATCATTAGAGAATGATTGTTTAAACAGGCTTGCAAATAGTCCACATATGACATTAGGGTCGCTAGTAATTATTTTTATAATTATTTTTAAAAAAAGGTGGAAAATCATCGCTCTTTTTTTAGTATTGATGAAATCCCACAACTTTTTTGGATCTGATAAAATTTGTATCTTCATTTTATTAATATACTCAGAGTAAAGAATTTTAGATTTAGACTGGAATTCCAGAAACATTTTGTTGTATTTTTCTAGGTCACTGGGGTCTTAACTGCTGACATATATATTCCATGCTCTATTCCTAGAGTTACGTAGCATCTTCAAAACCTTAGTGTACCAGGGATACGATGAGATCTTAGTGAACTTAAGGCTACATGGTACAGATAGTGCTAAGAAGGAAAAGAGTTCATGGTATAAATCAGGCATGTCAAACTCAGTTGGCATCACGGGCCACAACGGCATTCAAATGATGAGGCGGTCCGCATTTCTGTACCATAAGAAAAAAAATCGCTCGTTTTTTACATTTGTTAAAAAATTGTTAAAAAGCGCAATGTTATCAAATTTTCCATTGCTCTTCGTTAAATGCGCCGCAGGTGAAATTTTTTGTAAAAAATGGTGCGATTTTTGTATGTTTGAAATAATTGAAAAAATGTCCGAACTTCTTTGATCCTACCAAATATTTTGTCTGAGGTATTTACAGTGGAGTACCTATATTTCAAACACTAGAGAAAATTTGAAAAAACAGACACCTGACAATCATCCAAAATTGTTGCAATTTTTTATGTCGGCAAAATTGTACGATATCGAATTAGATCTTGTACCAATATCGAAGGCCAAATCGTACTAAAACTGCCAAAATAGTTCAAAGCGACATATCGCAGTTTTATTTTCGAAACGATAATAAAAACGATTCTGGATTAATATTGCATCAAATAGTTAAAATATATCGATATTGCGATATCGATGTGGAAAATGTTTAAATTATCCTAACATAAAATTTTACTCTACGAAAACTACAAAATTTAAAAATTAGCATTATTGGATTTTTGTTATCCAAGTTTGTTCGAGAAAACTTCAAGGCATAAATCACATGTCAAGGCATAAATCACATCACAATTTTTTTTAGATTTTTCGATACAAACAATACTTAAACTATTCAAAAAGTTTGTTTTTTAAAATTCCGTATATAAATTTGATATTTGAATAAATTTGAAAAGGTTTCCTTTTTATGAACAATTAATTTAAATTACAATGACAGTGACTATTGATTAGATGTTCAGATTTAGGACTAATGACGAAGTTGGTTTTATTTCTTTAAAGCGAGGTTTGCTACATTCTACGGTCAAGAGTTTTTTCTACTAAAAGTGTTTGTTGATTCATTTTTTGAAACTTTGAACCAATGTATCTTTGGACAAGGTGAGTGTTGAACTCTGGTAGTTTTGGTGTGGAATGTCTCTAATATAAAAAAAAATTACTTACTAAAAAAAAATTAAAACGATTCCAATTCAAGTTTGTGCAAAAAAAGTTTCTTGGTTAACTTGTCGTTTTTTTTAATAAAAGTTCAAAGTCTGATTGCGGCTTTATTTGATACTGGAGCTAATTCCGAAAATGGTGTTTTTCAATAGGGTCTAGTTTTTAAGATTATTAAGTTTTAATTATTTTTTAGACGTACAAAACTATGCGCCACCATATATTTTTTATATATGCCGGCGAAATATATCCAACAGAAATTCGAAACTTTACAATAAATTTTTAATTTTATGAATAGACAATATTACTTGATGAAAAAAATGTAAAAGTTATTGTTATACCATTTTGCAAAGTCATGTGTAATATTTAAAATGGCAATTAGGAAAATACATTAAGACTCTATATCAAAAACTTATTAATATCTCATTATTAAATTTTAAAAAATAATGTACCTACAAAAATATTAATTTTTTTAATAAATTAATAAGTTTTAACCAAGATTAGTAATTTAATTTCATATATGGCATGTTAAAGTGGATACATGGCGCTGTAAAAAAATGCACAACAATACGTAATAATCATTTTAACGCCTGAAAATAAAATAAATATTTAATATTATTATATATATTAATAATATTTAAAAAGTCTTCACGGACCGCAGATGAAAGGTTGGCGGGCCGCGTGTTTGACATGCTTGGTATAAATAGTTTATGGCAACATCAAGTTCATTATCTTGAATAATAATAATAATAGAAGGGCACTACAGTCCTATAAGAACTTAGGCCGAGCTCTCTCACCATTTTGAGCTGAGCGTGTTATATTTGTACTCAAAGTGGTGGGACCTACAGTTTATTGCAGAATCCGAACGGCGGGTGAGAGCTTTTCATAGGCAATGTTTACTTTCGTAGGTTTGCCATTTTCTGCCGAGAAAAATGTTCTGCGGTATAGAAAAATGTTTCCATGAAAAGATGTTGTTAGCCCCAGTCCAGGCTTGAACCAGGGACCTTTCGGCTCGCAATCCAACGCACTAACCACTGAGCCACTAACCTCTATTAATGATAATCAGATTGATAAAATATTGTTAGAGGCGGATGATATGCATCAATGTTCATTAGAACATTCGACGAATTTGTAACTACAACATTGTTACTATCTGTAGTAAATACAAAGTCAAGTTGTCGTTCCAGACAATTAGTAATACAACTTACTTGTTGTAAGTCAACAAAAATCTGTTCTTGTCGAGATTTAGAGTTAGACGCACAGAAATATGTGTCGTTGTCAGAGTTATTCCATATTAAATCCGGTAAATTAAAATCACCTAAAAGTGTAATATCATCAGAACTATTAGGCACTAGCTGGACCCGTGCACGACTCGTTTCAAGATTTTGTGAATTCAAAGATATGGAGCGATTTTATTAATATAAAAAACATTTTTATTATTTATATGAGGGTCCCGTGCTTAGCTGTTGAAGTTTGTTATTGGTTTTATAAATGTGGTAACCAAATAATGATTCTCCGCCAAAACAACTTTTCTCAAAGACAATTCTTTCTCAGACTGCGCTTTCCCGTAGAATTATTCCCAGTAGAAATCTTCCCCGTAAAATTCTTCCCCATGGAACGCTTTCCCGTAAAATTCATCCCGGTAGAATTGTTCCCGGTAAAATTCTTTCCCGTAGAATTCTTCCTCGTAGAGTTTTTCCCAGTAGAAGTTTTGTCTGGTGAGTTTTGGTGTGGTGAGTTTTGGTGCGGTGAGTTTTAGTGTGGTGAGTTTTAGTGTGGTGAGTTTTGAGGGTGAGTTTTAGTGTGGTGAGTTTTAGTGTGGTGAATTTTAGTGTGGTGAGTTTTAGTGTGGTGAATTTTATTGTGGTGAGTTTTAGTGTGATGAATTTTACTGTGGTGAATTATAGTGTGGTGAGTTTTAGTGTGAGTGAATTTTAGTGTGGTCAATTTTATTGTGGTGAGTCTGTTTTTCAGTTTCTTTTCTTTTTTTGTTTTTCCTTTAGTTTGGATTGTAGTTTTATGTGATTGGTTTTGTTTTTGTATTTTTGCTTTTGTTTTGTTTCGTGCTTTTGCTTTTGTGTTTTTGCTTTTAAATATATTTTTTTGTATTTGATTTTTTTGTTTCATGTTCGTAGCTAGTGAAAGTGTCGAGTTATATCGTATGAAAAGTTTAGTTTGTATGGGAGGTGCCACGCCTCTTTATATAGCCTATCATTCCTACAAGACCATACCGCATCTGTGGTCAAAATTTCAAGAAAATCGGATCAGCCGTTTAGACGGAGAAGCGGAACAAACGTACAAACGAACAAACAGATTTATTATAGTAAAAAAATAGGATTTCCAATACTAAATCTATGTACTTAGATAAGGTCTCATAGACTTATACGCTACTTTTCGGGGGAATGTAAGCGTTTAAGGCATATACACAGGAATTGTGAAGTACAATATTAATACAAATAAGCTCTAATGCAGCAGCAATTGGAATTTCTAATAAGAAAATTCTTAAATGGTTCTTTATTGCTATTAATATACCACACCGACTGGAGATTTTTCGATGTCAAATCTATCTTTACTAAAAACATTGAATGAATTATCAAATAATTCATAGTTTGAAAAGCTCTTATTTAGTCATGTTTCAATTAACGCGAACATATCGTACGCGAAATTCTGAGTAGGTAAAAAGAGATCTTGAGTCTTTGAACGCAATCCCCTTACGTTTTGGTAGTAAAGGGAGATACGCTTAAGTTTTTTGGATTTTGGTGGACTGTTTTAGTTGTTCTATTCTTTCTTTTGGTTTTGAACTCGGACTGATAACAAAAATGTTATCAGTCCAAAGGTATGAACTGATAACGGCCGCATGTTCTTCACCAATTGACAAAGTAAAAGATGCATAAAATGGCCTGTTTACGATTTTTTACAAGATAAGTAATTATCAATTGGCACTAGTTTATTCGTTTTTATAAAATTGAAAATATTGTCTTATGTCGAGTCAAGCTTCAATCGAGATATGATTTTTTTTTTTAATTTTGGGATTGCCTTTAAACTAGCACTAACTGCACCGAAAAAATTACTGTAGTAAATTATACTACATTTATGTCTTCGTTTTGAAAAATTGCAGTTCTACTACATTTTGATCGTTTTTTAATACATTTGTATTAATTTGTCTGGATTTTACTATTTCAGAATATGTATTATGTTTACGCGCAACGTAAACCCTTACGTAGTGAACACCGCCTGCCTTGCCTCTGATGTTCGCCGCTGCAGGCAAGGAGCGCGCTGCAGTCGACAGCCCGTCGTTTTTTCGTTCGGCTAGAACAACGTTCTAGCAAGACGAACTCTTTAGTTTTTCGAACATATACACTCGGACGAACATAAAGTTTTTTCCCTCCCAAACCCAACACAAAAAAAACATATAAAACCCACCCAATTACATTAAACGCGTATAAACAATAATACAAGTGTGCTGAAACAAATCACCAACTACAACGATTCGACATCTACCAACAATACAACATCAACAAACAACAGAGTTCTACGTTGGACATTGAAGCAACACGATTACAACAAACAACGTTGGACTCAGCACACGATCCTACACAAGTTGAAAGACAGCTGACAATCTAAGGTACATTTCACAATTTATTATATTTATACATATTGACCCGCACCCTTTCCCATCGCCGTATTACGAGCTCCCAACCAAACATTTGGTCCATCGAACCGTCGAAGATTCAACGACGTGGAAAAATACGGCAGGAAAGTGGACAGACCCACACAATTTTTAAAAAATACCGCATTCAAATTTGCGAAGAAATAGTTGTGGTATAAATTGTGCCGAAAAATTGTTGCTGTAACTCAGAAGAGCTAAAAGAACCAGTGGACATCGACCCCAGCAGCAAAAACTACAATATATAAAAAAACCCAAGTGACGATTCAAACATTAATTTTGAATTCGCACTGATACGCAACCCAATACACATAATTATAGAAATTGAAATTGTAATTTTTTATTATTAATAATATACATTTATATATTTTTTATATTTATAATTGCAATTAAATTCATAAACTTCTTTTGCAGCTGACCCACCGATTTTTTTTTTCTAATTCCTTTTGTGTGGTTGCTGTATATGCAATCGCTCGTTGCTTTGGCAGCCGCCAAAACAGTGCTTATACACACGCACACCAGAGCTCTTAGCCGAGCAAATTTCTCGGCGGCGGCGGCTTGAGGAAAAATAAGCGTCGGCGGCTGTCAGCCGACTCGGAGCCGAAAATTTGTTAACTATCGACTGAGCGGGTTAGCACTCGTCTCAGCCGAATTAGTTGTCATAACATTATTCGTCTTAAGTTAAGAAGGATCCTCTTACGAATTCTGATGGTGCGTTTCTTCATCAATAAACACACAAAACACCGAAAGAAAGGCAGCGTTCATACAACGCCAAACCTGCTGCGGTGCTGCGGCTTCATGCCGATATGTGGGCGATTGCCCTGAAGAACAAAAAAAAAGCTGGAACGACAAATAAAAATGCATTTAATATATTTTATATATATATATTAATTTATTTTTACCTATTTACAGATTTGCGAATTGAAATCGATTTAAAGAAGGCAGCGTTCATACAACGCCAGTCCAGCTGCGGTGCTGCGGCTTCATGCCGATATGTGGGCGATTGCCCTGAAGAACAAAAAATAAGCTGGAACGACAAATAAAAATGCATTTAATATATTTTATATATATATATATATATATATATATATATATATATATATATATATATATATATTAATTTATTTTTACCTATTTACAGATTTGCGAATTGAAATCGATTTAAAGAAGGCAGCGTTCATACAACGCCAGTCCAGCTGCGGTGCTGCGGCTTCATGCCGATATGTGGGCGATTGCCCTGAAGAACAAAAAAAAGCTGGAACGACAAATAAAAATGCATTTAATATATATATATATATATATATATATATATATATATATATATATTTATATATATATTAATTTATTTTTACCTATTTACAGATTTGCGAATTGACATCGAACGACAAATAAAAATGCATTTAATATATTTTATATATATATATATATTAATTTATTTTTACCTATTTACAGATTTGCGAATTGACATCGATTTAAAGAAGGCAGCGTTCATACAACGCCAGTCCTGCTGCGGTGATGCGGCTTCATGCCGATATGTGGGCGATTGCACTGAAGAACAAAAAAAAAGCTGGAACGACAAATAAAAATGCATTTAATATATTTTATATATATATATATATATATATATATATATATATATATATATATATATATATATATATATATATATATATATATATATATATATTAATTTATTTTTACCTATTTACAGATTTGCGAATTGACATCGATTTAAAGAAGGCAGCGTTCATACAACGCCAGTCCTGCTGCGGTGCTGCGGCTTCATGCCGATATGTGGGCGATTGCCCTGAAGAACAAAAAAAAAGCTGGAACGACAAATAAAAATGCATTTAATATATTATATATATATATATATATATTCATTTATTTTTACCTATTTACAGATTTGCGAATTGACATCGATTTAAAGAAGGCAGATTTTGTGAATTCAAAGATATGGAGCGATTTTATTAATATAAAAAACATTTTTATTATTTATATGAGGGTCCCGTGCTTAGCTGTTGAAGTTTGTTATTGGTTTTATAAATGTGGTAACCAAATAATGATTCTCCGCCAAAACAACTTTTCTCAAAGACAATTCTTTCTCAGACTGCGCTTTCCCGTAGAATTATTCCCAGTAGAAATCTTCCCCGTAAAATTCTTCCCCATGGAACGCTTTCCCGTAAAATTCATCCCGGTAGAATTGTTCCCGGTAAAATTCTTTCCCGTAGAATTCTTCCTCGTAGAGTTTTTCCCAGTAGAAGTTTTGTCTGGTGAGTTTTGGTGTGGTGAGTTTTGGTGTGGTGAGTTTTGGTGTGGTGAGTTTTGGTGCGGTGAGTTTTAGTGTGGTGAGTTTTAGTGTGGTGAGTTTTGAAGGTGAGTTTTAGTGTGGTGAGTTTTAGTGTGGTGAATTTTAGTGTGGTGAGTTTTAGTGTGGTGAATTTTATTGTGGTGAGTTTTAGTGTGATGAATTTTACTGTGGTGAATTATAGTGTGGTGAGTTTTAGTGTGAGTGAATTTTAGTGTGGTCAATTTTATTGTGGTGAGTCTGTTTTTCAGTTTCTTTTCTTTTTTTGTTTTTCCTTTAGTTTGGATTGTAGTTTTATGTGATTGGTTTTGTTTTTGTATTTTTGCTTTTGTTTTGTTTCGTGCTTTTGCTTTTGTGTTTTTGCTTTTAAATATATTTTTTTGTATTTGATTTTTTTGTATTTGATTTTTTTGTTTCATGTTCGTAGCTAGTGAAAGTGTCGAGTTATATCGTATGAAAAGTTTAGTTTGTATGGGAGGTGCCACGCCTCTTTATATATATATATATATATATATATATATATATATATATATATATATATATATATATATATATATATATATATATATATATATATATATATATATATATATTAATTTATTTTTACCTATTTACAGATTTGCGAATTGACATCGATTTAAAGAAGGCAGCGTTCATACAACGCCAGTCCTGCTGCGGTGCTGCGGCTTCATGCCGATATGTGGGCGATTGCCCTGAAGAACAAAAAAAAAGCTGGAACGACAAATAAAAATGCATTTAATATATTTTATATATATATATATATTAATTTATTTTTACCTATTTACAGATTTACGAATTGACATCGATTTAAAGAAGGCAGCGTTCATACAACGCCAGTCCTGCTGCGGTGATGCGGCTTCATGCCGATATGTGGGCGATTGCCCTGAAGAACAAAAAAAAAAGCTGGAACGACAAATAAAAATGCATTTAATATATTTTATGTATATATTTATTTATTTTTACCTATTTACAGACATACATTTGGCTTACCTTACAATTAATTTTTTTTTTCGTATTTTTTCACCACATCGTAATTGTCGTGAATGAAAAGTACCTTTTTCACTGTTAAAGGGTGAAGTGAAGAGCGCTTTGCTGTCAATAGTGATCCAGCGCTTGAAAAGGCCTCTTCTGAAGATGCGCTGGATGCTGGTATGCTTAGGAGCAACCGAGCGAGTTTCGCCACTCTGGGAAATTCCTATGTAAATGTTTTAAAATTTATGACTACATAATTAATTTTATAGTATGTACTTTTTCGTTGGCCTTCCACCAAGCAAAGACTTCCGCCTTCTCTTCTGTATTATCGAAGTATCTCGCAACTTCTCTTTTCAGACCATCATGCTCTGCTATAGTTGTTGACGCCACAAATTCCAAAATTTCCTTTCGTGTTGATGACATCGGTTCATCAATTTTTGGCCTTTTCGCCGCTGAAGAAGTGCTCGGTTCGTCATGTGTGCCGTCCAATTTATTTACTTCCAAATAAATAAGTTGGTGTTTGTCGATTGGATCGAAAGCGTCGCTGATCAAATCGGCCTCCAATCCAATGCTGTTGTCGGCTGGTATTTTTTTAATATACTTTTCCAGACGGGGCCAGTTTTTGAAGGACGGGTCCATTAACGACGCTAGAACATGCAATTTCTTTATTATGAATCTTTTAGGAAACTGCATCGCCGTGTAATGGTAAATTTTTATTGTCTCATCAAAACTGGCCGTTGCGCAATTTAGCTCAACGGATTCCAAAATTTTTTCAAGGAACACGATGTTTAAATTTATGGTTGGAAAATTTCGTCCCTGTAGATACTTCGTAGCACCTTCAAAAACTTTTAGAAATTTTGAAAATTCTTCGATAAGAGATTTCTCCATTGTATTCAGGGTATGTTCGTATTTCTCCATATCGATTAATAACACATTGACAGCTCTCATGTTCTTTAAGAAACTAGTGTACATATGACACAAGGTATTCCACCTTGTGTCATTGCTGTTTTTAATAGATCCCATCTTCGTTAGTGTTATGGTTTCCAAGTCTTCCACGGAGCGATGATATTGCTGGTCGGCAGCAACTTCGTTATCCACGTCAATCGCCTCCGAAAGTGCGCGAAAGATTTCTTCATCTTCAAACGTTTTTTGGACGTTTTGTAAATGTTCGCTGCTGTAGGATAGTATTTTATATATTTTTTTTAGTTTTTGTGTTACGTCCAGAAACACCTTAAAATCCTTGTTTTCTAAGATATCATGTGTGATAAACCTGTGAAGGCTATGTACACAGCACCCCACTCTTCGAAAATGTGCATCCTTCATTGCCGCAACTATATTGCTTCCACCATCACTCACAATTGTTATTTCTTTATTTTGTAAGCCAAAATGTTCGAGTGTGGCTTTAATATTTGCGGCAATAGTGATCCTGTTGTGAGGATGGGGGAACTGCTCAGTTTTCAAAGATACACAAATTGACTCAAAGTTTTGGCAAAAGTGCGCCCGAACATTTATATATCCTATGCGCTTATAGGAATCGGTCCACATATCCAACACGATGGCAATACTAGGTGGACTAGTTTTAAACAACTCCTGTACTGTCGATTCATACACTTTGTATACGTCGTCCAGTGCACTTCGTGAAAGTGTGGTCGCTGTTGGCATTTCCAACCCAGGCTTTAATTGTTGTATATATTCCTGGAAGCCTGGTTGCTCCACAATATGAAAGGGGCGCAAGTCTCTGCAGCACATCTGTAACAAAAGACACGCGTTTGCAAATTTTTGGGTTGCTTGCCTACTCAACGCGTTCGAACTTCCTGTCAGCAAAGTTTTTGTTTTGCGGACAGATTTCTCCGATGTGTTGGACACAATATCTTTTAAATGTATTACATTTAAATGATTTAACATATTTGTTGTAGAAGTTGTTTTCGCGAAGCTGTTCAAAATAAATTTTAAATTAGAATCTTAATATAAGATTCACAAAAGAATTCCTGGGAGGGGAATCAATTTTGAAATTATTTTCGAGATACCGAGAACAAAAAGTGGTTAACTATCTAATAGTTTTGGTACGTAGTTCATTAAAAATATGACAATTTAAAATAAAGTGTCAACATTTTTATTTTTTTAAACAGTCGAATTTCGTTGCATGGATAACGATGTTGTAAAGTAAGATGAAATAATAAATATAATAGCGTGAAGCTGACAAATAATAAAATTATATTTCCAGTGATACTTTCTAAACTAAAATTAAATAAAAACGGGTCACGAACCACTGAAGGCCATCTTATACATCGGGTGCTGCGAGTATATGGAGAACAACGATATATGTGATATATGACCGTTACGGTCGGTTCGCAGGGATACATCAATTATAGGATGAAGTTTGATGGTGGTGGCTTTGCGAATGATAAACGCGTTTATAGTTTTTCGTTTTTCTTAAAGAGAACTCGGAAAAAAATGTACTTGCTGCTAGCTGTGGTTGGTTATCTTTCTACCAAAATTTTTGCAAGATTGGCCAAAGGGGCTTGGCATATCCCATATAACCAAACTTTTAAAAATGCACAACTTTAAAAAATCCTCACACTTACTAAGATTACAAAGGAATTTATTTACCAAAAGGATATATTTAAAAATTCTAATCGGCATGTAAGTTATTGGTGGGATTAAAAAGGACAGTTGCTGGGAATGTCTGTGAATATATGTAAAGTATTTTTCTTACCCTTTTAGCACGAGGGGTGCTCCGTCAAAACACAATTTACACATGTAAATATTTTGAAGTAAAATCTTCTTTTCGCACATTAGAATTCCGAAGTAGTGCCACACTTGCGATCCTGTGGCAGTCTTATTTGTTAATGCAATAGTGGTTTCTTTTCGGAAGTCCTCTTTTTTCCTCAACAGATCTTCGTAATAATTTGTGTCTTTTTGTGGTTCGGAAACCTCCACTTCATCGTCAGACGAAGAGCTAACGATTTCATTACTTGGAGTAAAGAATGAAGTAATTTTTTTAGACATTTTATTTTATTTTAATTTTTCAACACGCAAATATTTTTAGCACACGTTTTTTATTGTAACGACAATATCTTTAAATATTGTAAAACAGGGTAACATTTTCGTTTACTTTCGCGCCCAAAAAAAATAAAAAATATACTCCACATTTTTGCCAGTGTTGTTATAAACATTATCTGAAATACTCCATTAGTAGCATTGGCTGCATTCAGGGACCTGTTGTTGAGCATTTTGATCTTGTATGGCATGATGTCCTCAACATGTTTAGTGAGCGGTCGCCATTTTATCCAGCTAGAATTATTTAATCTACATTTGAGCTGCCTTTGTTTTCGATGACATTCGATGACTTTTTAACTCAAATATTTATAAACAAAAATGGAATTTAGATGTGAAATATGTTTTCAATCAATTATAGAGTTGTATGTCCTTAATAAAATAATAATAATAAATTATTTTGTAAATTGAGGTAGCGGTGCATTCATTAAAAGTGAACGATTAGTTAACGAGCTGTCTCGCAGGAAAAAAAATTATGAAAAAAATGTACGAAAAAAACTGAAAATATACTGCCCAAGAAACAATACGTACCGTATACGTGTCGTTAACGGTACAGCATATACGGAATCAGATTCCGTAAACGTACCGTATTACGGAGTCGTATACGGTACAGAGAACGGATAAAACGTGACATCGAAAACGGTGTTCGAAACCGTTTTTCATACAGTATGGCGCACCGTTAACGTACCGTATTTTCAAAATAAAACGGATTGAGCTCCGTAGTCGACGTTATGTTTCTGTGCCGTATGCGGTCCGCATAATTTCTATAAAACGGAGTGGACTCCGTTGAGTGTAATAAAAAACGTACCGTATACGGTACGTTTTTATGTCGTATTTTTTCTATAAATACGGAATATCTTATTTTTGTAATATATTTACTTTAAATTAACTTAAAAGATATAATTTATTTAGAATAAATACAATCAATTAATTTTTACTATATAATTATCTGCATATAAAATTCTGGATTTGTTATAAACTAAAATTACAACATTAAAAATATTAAAGATATATGTTTGTATACAATTACGTAAAATAATTAATATTAATGAATATATTTAAAAACGTGTCCTTTAAATTACTGCATTAACATCTGCATCTTTGAATTTCTGGATTTAAACATCTGTAAATAAATAAACAAATTTAACTAGTTTTTTATTATTAACTTATTATTCTGAAGAAATTCCTAACCAATGTAATTGAATAATTCAACTATTAGTTTAAGTGTTCCACAAATTATATTTCAAAATTTCCCTTTTTCTACAGAAAATTAAAAATACCACAAATGGAACATTTTGTATATAACTGGCAACTATTCCACAAATAGAAAAATGTCCTACGGAGTGGCAACTATGGTTTCAAGTGTCAATTTTACTTACGTTTGATAATTTTTTAAAATAATTTTTTAAAATTGATGAAAACTGTCGGAGACAGCGACTAACAAACGCAATTCTTGAGCAGCAGCATGTCGCCGAATTATTTTGAAGAAGCATTAGGAGTTGTGAAACCCGCCAGGTTCTGGCTGATCGAACGCTTTCCGAATTTTCTTAGGTCATCCGAATAGTTGCAAACGACGAAAGAAATGCATTTCAGCTTTAACATGTCCAATACAGCAGTTCGAATGAGTAAAGAATGAAGTAATTTTTTTAGACATTTTATTTTATTTTAATTTTTCAACACGCAAATATTTTTAGCACACGTTTTTTATTGTAACGACAATATCTTTAAATATTGTAAAACAGGGTAACATTTTCGTTTACTTTCGCGCCCAAAAAAAATAAAAAATATACTCCACATTTTTGCCAGTGTTGTTATAAACATTATCTGAAATACTCCATTAGTAGCATTGGCTGCATTCAGGGACCTGTTGTTGAGCATTTTGATCTTGTATGGCATGATGTCCTCAACATGTTTAGTGAGCGGTCGCCATTTTATCCAGCTAGAATTATTTAATCTACATTTGAGCTGCCTTTGTTTTCGATGACATTCGATGACTTTTTAACTCAAATATTTATAAACAAAAATGGAATTTAGATGTGAAATATGTTTTCAATCAATTATAGAGTTGTATGTCCTTAATAAAATAATAATAATAAATTATTTTGTAAATTGAGGTAGCGGTGCATTCATTAAAAGTGAACGATTAGTTAACGAGCTGTCTCGCAGGAAAAAAAATTATGAAAAAAATGTACGAAAAAAACTGAAAATATACTGCCCAAGAAACAATACGTACCGTATACGTGTCGTTAACGGTACAGCATATACGGAATCAGATTCCGTAAACGTACCGTATTACGGAGTCGTATACGGTACAGAGAACGGATAAAACGTGACATCGAAAACGGTGTTCGAAACCGTTTTTCATACAGTATGGCGCACCGTTAACGTACCGTATTTTCAAAATAAAACGGATTGAGCTCCGTAGTCGACGTTATGTTTCTGTGCCGTATGCGGTCCGCATAATTTCTATAAAACGGAGTGGACTCCGTTGAGTGTAATAAAAAACATACCGTATACGGTACGTTTTTATGTCGTATTTTTTCTATAAATACGGAATATCTTATTTTTGTAATATATTTACTTTAAATTAACTTAAAAGATATAATTTATTTAGAATAAATACAATCAATTAATTTTTACTATATAATTATCTGCATATAAAATTCTGGATTTGTTATAAACTAAAATTACAACATTAAAAATATTAAAGATATATGTTTGTATACAATTACGTAAAATAATTAATATTAATGAATATATTTAAAAACGTGTCCTTTAAATTACTGCATTAACATCTGCATCTTTGAATTTCTGGATTTAAACATCTGTAAATAAATAAACAAATTTAACTAGTTTTTTATTATTAACTTATTATTCTGAAGAAATTCCTAACCAATGTAATTGAATAATTCAACTATTAGTTTAAGTGTTCCACAAATTATATTTCAAAATTTCCCTTTTTCTACAGAAAATTAAAAATACCACAAATGGAACATTTTGTATATAACTGGCAACTATTCCACAAATAGAAAAATGTCCTACGGAGTGGCAACTATGGTTTCAAGTGTCAATTTTACTTACGTTTGATAATTTTTTAAAATAATTTTTTAAAATTGATGAAAACTGTCGGAGACAGCGACTAACAAACGCAATTCTTGAGCAGCAGCATGTCGCCGAATTATTTTGAAGAAGCATTAGGAGTTGTGAAACCCGCCAGGTTCTGGCTGATCGAACGCTTTCCGAATTTTCTTAGGTCATCCGAATAGTTGCAAACGACGAAAGAAATGCATTTCAGCTTTAACATGTCCAATACAGCAGTTCGCGACAATGTCTGTTTTTTTCATTAATTACCTAAATAGATTTTATTATCATTATATATTTTATTAGTTGTATGTGTATTTAACTTACATAATTTATTTTGATTCACATGCAGATCTGCTCACTGCTACTAAATACACGAACTAAAAATTTAAAAAAACAACGGAGTGAAAACGGAATAAAATCGGTGTATGGTGTCCGTACATAACGGAGTACACACGACATAAAAACGGTGTACCCCGTAGTATACGGAGTTTAAACGTATACGTCACTACGGAGTGAAAACGGTATGTTCGAATTACGCACTATAAACGGCATTTAAACGGAGTGGTGTTATTTGGCATGCCGTAAATTTTCCGTTTTCATTCAAGTATCGACGGATCCGTCTTGTACGTACCGTAAACGTACCGTTACAGACGGAATTGTGATTCCGTTTATTTACGGAGCTCAGTTAAAATGTTTCTTGGGTGATTATTTAATTGTATTCACACATTTTGTTATTGAAAATATTAAAAGGAATAAATTTAATATCACATGAATATAATTAAATGATTAATTGTATTTAAAATTCACATTTCTGAAAATGCAAATCTGGAATTTGGGCTTTTTCTTGTGTTTTCATTGCGTGTGTTGTTTATATTTTCGCAACGCCATGTGAAGTATTTGTTGGGCGTATCAAGGAATAGATATATAGCCGCTGATGAATTCAAGATTCTAAATAAATGTCCTAAATATAAAAATAACATAAATATGGCCTAAATATATTTAACCCAATTAAAAATAATAACAATGTAAAACAAATTTAATTGGTATTACAAAAAATTTAATAATTTTTTAAACAAAAAATAAGTGTGAAACGAAATATATTTTTAGTTGATGTTACTAATTATTTAATTATAAGTGAATTCTCGATAAAACATTTTATATATAACAACTTTATATCAATATAACAAAGAAAATTGTTAAATTTTCAATAATTAACGAATTCTCATTACGAATATTGAATTCAATACAATTAAAAGTAACATCGGCTGAGTTTCAATTAAAAATTAATTGCATTGATTAACATTTTTGTTATATGTACAGTTTTTTATTTCTGTGTACTTTCATCGTTCATGTAGGTTGTATTTTAAAGGAGTTTCGGTAAGACATGTATATCGAGTAGTAAATGTAAATACTACTTTACTAAAGAACAGATTACATAAAGAAACCGACAAAAATTGGTTCGTAATAATTTATTATATTTATTACAATTTCTTAAAAACAACAAAAACTTAAATATAAAAAAGTTCAATTTTTAAGCCCAAATTACATTGTATCTTCTGTGAGTCTTACAGTAATTTTCATATAAAAATATTAGTTTTTTGAAAAAATGCAACCCTAGGAAATACAGTGAGACTCACAGAAGATAAAATGTAAATCGATCGCTCGGCACTTACACAAATTGCCTTGAGCGTTGCCAGATTGAGCAACGGCAATTGTGAGACCATATTGATCGTGGGATTGACCCGGGATTAAAAATCTCTCTTTCCCAAAATTTTTTGTTTACTCTCTTTGTTCGTATTTAACCAACTGTGTTAATGTTAACCCCATGGTGACCCAAAAAAATTTGATTTAACCATTTAAACCCATTAAGAAATTTTTTAAAAAATTATTTTTGTTAAAACAAATAAAAAATTTAATTTTTATAATTAAATAAAAATTAAATTTGGTGGATAGTTTAACCCACACTATCCACATTAACCCATTTTGACCCCTACAATTTTTTAAAAAGTTATTTTTGTTAAAAAATTTAATTTTTATAATTAAATAAAAATTAAATTTGGTGGATAGTTTAACCCATACTATCCACATTAACCCATTTCGACCCTTACAATTTTTTAAAAAGTTATTTTTAAAAAAAATTAAAAAATGTAATTTTTATAATTAAATAAAAATTAAATTTAGTGGATAGTTTAATCCACACTATCCACGTTAACCCATTTCGAGCCGTACAATTTTTTAAAAAATTATTTTTGATAAAAAATTAAAAAAAAAATATTTTTATAATTAGATAAAAATTAGATTGGATTGGATTGCCTCATTTCGACCCTACAATTTTCTCAAATTTGTATTTGTCAAAATTTAACCCGTTAAGAACGTTCAAAATATTGATTTATTTTAATATTGGATACTTAATCTACACAATCCAGATTAACCCACCCGGACCCAAAAATAAAGTTTGAAAATTAAAGAAAAAAAAAATTATAATTTATTTTTTTTTTAATTTTTGAACAAATATAAAAAAATTTCACGTGTGGTTTTTGGATAGTTAACGCATACTATTTAATAACCCCCTACAACCGTGACCCAACAGATTTGAGCGTCTTAACCTAAGTTACCAAGTATCGTTGAGTAAGCAAAATGTCTCACACAAGTTTTGTGCATTTTGCCAACGACGTTATTGAATTTGAACAAATTCATAGCTAGACCCAGGCAAAAGACCTTACACAGCCAATTCTAGAAATACAGCAGAAGCAACTGCTGTACCTATAGGACAAAACCCAAGCTGCTTACGAGGCAGCAAGGGAAATGCCCGATGACCCTGAGAAGGTGGATAAGTCCAAACTAAAAGACAAATATAGAAGGACATACCAAGCGAACGTCAGATGTTTGTCGTCCATTAGGGAGCATTGGGACTCATTGAAGAGTACCGTGGCCCCAAAGGACTCAACCCAGCTGGAGGCGCAACCCACCACTTTACCCGAATTCAGCCCCAGCATAAAACTGCCCCCATGCGATACTGACGTTTTTTATGGAGACTATGTCTCTTGGCCAACATTTAGAGACATGTTCTCGGCCTTAGATATAAACAACCCAAGGTTAAGCAATGTAGAAAAACTTTTCCACCTTAACCAAAAGACCCGCGGCGAGGCTAAGGACATTGTAAAAAATGCTCCTCTCGTCAATGATGGCTTTTCATGGCTTGGAAAAATTTACAAGATCAATATGAAAATAAAAGAATGCAAATAAATGCGCAACTCAAGACCCTGTTTAATTTGAGTCCAGTTATTGTTGAGTCAGGTAGCTCGATAAAGAAGCTGCAACGGACTATCAATAACTGCATAATGACCCTTCAAACGCTGGAGATAGATACAGACAACTGGGGCCCAATCCTGGTATATCTATGCTCCCCAAAAATACCAATTCAGTAGTTCCATCATGGAAAACTTTAGATGCATTTTTGACCCGCACTTTCAAGACCCTCGAATCTGTTGGTGATATAAAGGCTTCTAATATGAAGCCCAACGATGGTGGCATCTGCAAAATATGCAACGCCAACCACACAATTCGCGAGTGCCCGAGATATATAGCCATGAAAGTTGAAGAAAGGCAAGAAATTATAAAGCGAATTGGTTGCTGTTTTAATTGTCTATAAAGAATGTAAGAGCAAATATTTTTGTCGATTATGTGACAAAAAACATAACACGTTGTTACATTTAACTGCGTCTGACCCAGACCCGACCCCATCCACAAGCGCACAAGCAGCGAAGCAATCAACTAGCTCGAGCCATCAGGTTTACACGACCCAAATACAGTCCACTGACTCTACTGACACACCCACACTCTCTTCACACTTTGCGGCTAGCCGAAATCAAATACTGTTAGGAACGGCAATGGTCATGATCGAACATGAAGGAGCCTCATTTGTGGCACGTGCGCTTATTGACTCCAGGTCAGAAGTCACGTTTATAGCCGAACAATTATTGAGACAAATAGGACTGCCAACCCAAGCAGTAGATGCACAAGTTACTGGCTTAAACCACTCAGTTGCTGCAACTCCGAACAGATCATGTGAGCTCACGTTGCGTTCTACTACCAATCCTCACTTCAGGATACATACGCATGCCTTAGTGTTGAAGACCCTAACAAATGATCTGCCCACATACCCTATTGACCCTACCCTAAAGAACAGTGTATGTGAACTGAACTTAGCAGACGCTAAGTTCTTCCTGACACGACCCGTGGACATGATAATAGGATGCGATTTATATCCGCAGATTATCAAGGAAGGCCTTCATCATAATGTGCTAGGTACCGTTCTAGCACAAGAGACAGAATTCGGTTGGATTCTGTCAGGCCCTATTCCCAAAACGTCAAGACCACAGAATGTTGTCGCTCATTACAACAAAGTGACCCTTGATCGATTGTTGACGAAGTTTTGGGAATTGGAAGAAATTCCTAAACCTTCAGTTCAGTCTGAAGAAGACAAGTTTTGCGAAAGTAATTTCGAAAACACAACGCTCCTACTTTATTTCAGTTACCATGGCACCCAACAACTCTAGCGCTGTGAAAAAGAACGCCAGCGGCAAGCGTGGCGACTCTCGAGCCAGCTGGAAGAATTCCCGGCAAGGCAGAGACAGGAGCGGCGGAAACAACCACCGCACCAACAACAACATCATCAAGCGCATGAGTTACAAGACTCATACCCGACCCAACTCCTCCAATCATCGTGTTGCTTCAACAGGACGACACTCGAGACCCTCGCAAGTCACTCACCATGTGGCTTGTGGAATTTGCCGTCAGGACCATAGGCTGGCGACGTGCTTTAGGTTCCGCGAGAAGAACCTGGATGAGAAGTACGAAGTAGTGATGAGGTATCACTACTGCGTGAATTGCTTGGCACGGTCACACCTCATTGACCGATGCACTAGCAGAGAGAAGTGTGCCATCTGTAAGGCGAAACACCACACAAGCCTGCACGGACACTCCCGACTACGCAAAACTGAGCGGGAGCAGAGCAATTCACGCCGCCCCCGACCCACAGAGAACCTACCCGAGGAGACGAGACCCACTGAGACTCCCCTTGTGTTTGCAAGGCACACTCTCATCCCCACTGCCACAGTCAAGGTGCATCACAACAACAAGTGGCACCTTGCACGCGCGCTTATAAATCCCACGAGACATGTGACGATTATTGCGCAGGAGCTGGTCAACCAGCTACATCTGAGGACGACTAAGGTGAACGACAAGACAGTCTGCAAGGTGGTAGTGGGGTCCCGCTTTGATGAAGCATTCAAGTGCGAGATCAATGCACTAGTCTCCAAAGATTTACCTCGCAAGCAATACCCAGACGACGTCAATGAAGCTGTCCTGAGTCGATTTGAGCACATCTGCTGTTCATCGGCGCGGATAGTGTTGGAGTTGGGTGCTGATGTATACCCAAGGATATTGAAGACGGGTGTTTACGCAAGCGACGGCGGCTTGGCAGTTGCTCAGAGTACTGCGTTCGGCTGGACGCTGTCTGGCCCATGTGGACTCTGAGTCAATACACAACCCCGCATATAACGACCCACAGATGCCGACCACACTCACTGACCCATAACACGAAGACGATGAAGATGATTTAGTTATAGTATCATGAATTATAGTAGAAAATTAATTGATTAGCATTAATATTTTTTAAGTTTTGCAGACACTGCAAGGCGGGCGGAATGTTTACGCGCAACGTAAACCCTTGCGTAGTGAACACCGCCTGCCTTGCCTCTGATGTTCGCCGCTGCAGCAAGGAGCGCACTGCAGTCGACAGGCCGTCGTTTTTTCGTTCGGCTAGAACAACGTTCTAGCAAGACGAACTCTTTAGTTTTTCGAACATATACACTCGGATGAACATAAAGTTTTTTCCCTCCCAAACCCAACACAAAAAAAAACATATAAAACCCACCCAATTACATTAAACGCGTATAAACAATAATACAAGTGTGCTGAAACAAATCACCAACTACAACGATTCGACATCTACCAACAATACAACATCAACAAACAACAGAGTTCTACGTTGGACATTGAAGCAACACGATTACAACAAACAACGTTGGACTCAGCACACGATCCTACACAAGTTGAAAGACAGCAGACAATCTAAGGTACATTTCACAATTTATTATATTTATACATATTTACCCGCGCCCTTTCCCATCGCCGTATTACGAGCTCCCACCCAAACATAGTAAGTATTCGTTTTCTGTAGTTTTTATTTTTGAAATGTGTGTACTACATAATACATAGAAAGTGTTATGCAATTATTTTGTGTATTATAGTTTAAAAATTAAATTATAAATTATTTACATATTATTATAAATTCTTCTATAAAATATCTTCTATAAATTTACTATAAATTCCCCTGTATACAAAAATTTGCATCACTTAAAGTTAATTGTTTTTATAAAAATTTGATTAAAATTGAATTTATTATATAAAATCTTAAAATTAACAGCCCTACCAAATGTTTAGCTTTTCCAATAATAAAAAAATAATGTCCAATTTAAAAAAGTATTCGAATTTGGAAGACTTGGCAAAAAGCCACCAATTTGTTAAAGCTGTACACCGAAAAAATTACTGTAGCAAATTATATACATTATATGTCTTTGTTTTGGAAAAAAATATTTCTACTACATTTTGTTGGTTTTAAAATACATTTGCCTTTATTTGTCCTACATCATGTATTGAAAATTCGTTGTCTACATATTGCACAAACTTTGCTTTCATTTGAATTCGTGTGGGATCACTGACGAACGAATTACGAAAGGTTGTCCCTCGTGCAGGTATAAACGAATTCTTTGGTGTCATTTTTTTTATATTTATATTGCAGAATCTGGTTTTGTTGTTGTTGTTGTTTTTTTGCACACGACGTATGACTGCGAAAAAGGTATATTAATAAACCAAAACTGTCCGTAGCATCTGACCGAACCGTCTTAATGAGAGATGACAATAGTGAGAGATGACAACTGAGAGATGACAACTGCCATCTAAGTTTACCGCTGAATATTTTTGGTTTTAAAACTTAGTTGTCAACTCTGCAGTATACAAATATAGCACGCAGCTGCAGATGAGTAGTTTCAACCAAATACATATGTATTTATTTTAAAGACATTTTTAGTTATTTTTAATACAATATTTTTTTTTTGATGTGGTGCCATAATACTTGTGGTTCTTTTGGTGGAAGAAAAGGGGTAATAGGAGTTCTTGAGAACTACGTTTTGCCTAAAGAGGACTTAAAGATTTATTATTGGTAGTATTGTTTCTTCCGCGTTTTTTTTTTTCAAATAATTTAGTTGAAGGTTTGTTATCAGAAACTGATTTATTATTGATAGCTGTATTATCTTCAATAATGTCAGGCTTATGTGCAGTATCACTGAACTGAATTCGTTTAACAATTTAGAATTTAAAATATTAAGTTTTTCAGCAAAGTATATGCTCAAATATTTTAAAATAATGGTTCTCGCGAAACAAATTGTGGTTACCCAAAAAAATCGAAATTCGTTACACCTACGCATTTGTACATATGGGTATCAAATGAAAGGTAATTCTTCAGCTATTGCAAGTTTTGAGTTATTTTTAGGATTCGTATACCCTTGTGACCCATGCAGTACCTGCGCACATTATCACATATATATATTGGGTATTTATAGTCGGCTTAGACCGACTATAACTCTCAAAATTCTTACTAATTTCGAATTCTTACTAATCTTCCCAACTGGTTTTACTTTGATCTTAAAATACTCGGGTGAGATTTCCGAAACATTTTCCTTAATAATTTTGGGTTGAGAGTCTTTTAGGCTAGGAATGCAGAATTTTACTATATTATACTAATAATACGATATCTAAAAATATTAGTGTGACTTATCATTTTAAAGAAAATTGTATGTGCAATAATACAAAAATGTTATTCGAAACTCGTTAGAATAAAATTAGAAAATTTTTGACAGTTAAAATTACTATTATAAAAAATAAATAGACAACATTTTATGTGTTTGGCAAGCCATGAAACTTTATCGGTTTACTTAAAAAATTTTAAAAACCAAAATTTTAGTAAATGATTTAAAGTTAAATACAAAAGAAAATCTAGTGATATATTTTTTATACTTGAACCAATAATAATCGGTCGTTAAAAGTTCAAAAATGTCATTTAAGCTCTTTGCGCAGCATTACAGGATCATCTTTTTGTTGGCTTTTAAATGCTTGTTTTAAGTTTTAGATGCCCTAGTTCAGAAAATCGACTCGGAGTGAAAGAAAAATAAGTTCTAAATTTTTCATACAAATTTGAATCAGCGCATCATGTTTATAACATGTTGTACAGCAACATGTTCATAGCATTGTGCCAACGCTTTACGTTGGCAACAATGAGAATAATTTGGCAAAGCCCTAAAGCTTTGCTTAGAGTACACCTCTTTCAAGTTAGCTGGCAGAGTTAGCTGAGGCTTGCAATATAATTTTTCAATGCAAGTTAAAATAAGCAAAGCTGAGTTTCACAACAATATTTCGTAATTGGTGCCAGCATAAACTGCATGTCGGACTTTTTTAAAAAGTCACATACACCAAAATTGAGTAAAAGTGAAAACTCTCTAGAACATAGTGAAATTAGAATTTAAGTGAAAATAACAGCGAAGGCATTGTTAAGACCTTTCGCTTCACTTTTAAATAGGTTAGTTTGAATAACCTCAAGTGTTTTCAATTAAAATTTAGTGTTTGATATTAGTCGCGAGAAGGAATGTAGAACAATCTCTCTGGCAATCATCATTTTCTGTAACAGTTTTAATGTTTATATATTTTTTTATTATTCATTTTGCTAAAATTTTATTTTACCGTTACCCAGAATTTTGGGATTTATCTTATAAGGTCTTTGCATATTTTTTTAATTTATATATTTCTTTAATTTTGATTTTATTAAATTTTTTACATTCCTTTTAAATTTAATATCCTCTACATTTTTCTATTCCTTTGTTTGTACAATTTTTAATTTTTTAAATAATTTATTTTAATATTTAGTTTAGTTATTTTTTGATTAATTTTTATAGATTCACTTTAATTCAATTTTTGTTTTGGTTTAATTAGTTAATTTAAATACATCTTTGTTCTATAGTATATTTTCGTTCAGTGTTTTTATTTGTTTTATACATGGTTTTGTTTAACCATTGGAATTGCTGATGAAATTAAATTGAATTTTGATATGATAGCCTAAATTATTTAATGCGCGTGACGACGTCGAACGGACGAGTGGGTAATATGTCATGAGTTTGTTACAGTGTTACATGTCAGTGTAGTTTAATAAGGGTAGTTTAATAAGGGATTTAAACATGGTAAAAATGATCCATGGTTGGGAGGGAATGCCCAGGTCGATTTTATACCACCGAAATCGCCCCATGTCAGTTGTCTTTTGTACAGTTATATATCACAGCAATAGTTTTTATATTTTGTTTAAGTTTTTTTGTTATTATTTTCTTTAAGTTTAGTTTGGTTTAGTTTTGGGGTGTTTTAAATTGGCATGACATTTCTGTTTAGTGTGCGTAACACCAGTAAAAGAGTAATGACCCATCCCATGTCCGACGAGCTTTAACCGGCGAATCCACAAGCATGCAACCCGCTCCTCTTTACTAGTCGTCCCTTTTATATCTATTTTTTCACTACTTTTTCTATTCGCTTTTTAATAGTGAAATTACCTTTTTACTAGTGAAAATACCTTTCCTATCAGACAGCACACTCGCATTACCAACTTCAAGAAAAATATACAAAGAAATATATACATGTAATTGTAGAAGTGTATAATTAAATATTCTCCTGATGATGAAGACAAAAGCACCACTAAGCCTCATCAAACAAATGGCAAGCACCTTTGGTTGTACCGCATATGAACAATATGTGTCGGTCATAGAGTTACCAACTTTAATTTTCGCTTTTATACACTAAAACTCAGATTTAGCGAGAACCACAATGAGTTGTCAACGCTAGATTTGACCGCCAAGTCATTCTTTCGGATACATTGTTTATGGTTATACCTGCTACCTCAACAGTCATCCGTCTATTATGTGAAGTTGTAGAATACGAAATGGGTTCCGTTTCTACCTACTCACTGTTGCAGTCGTCCGTTGTGAATACATATGAACTTCATATAATTATAAAGTGCAGAAAACGAAGACAACGTACAGTTTCTGTAGAAAATCGAATTTCTTATTCAATGTTGGTTCATTTTTTAATTAAATTTAAATTTATTTTTTAAACCAAAGGCATAAATTGATTTGCCTGTTATTGCAAATATCGCAACTGTGATCAAAATAACTGTTATTTGAGTAAGAGGTATTTTTAACTATTATTCCAAAGTAACAATAACAGTGACTGAAAAGTAGCAACTTTGACCATCACTAATATTTTGCATTTAAAATACTGAAAAATAGCAGTATTTACAAAATTTTGAAAAAGCTAAGTGTGAAGTCAAAACCAGTACCCGCGAATTACACAGAAATGATGCCTTTTTTTTTTTTTTGTTTTTGTCGAATATACTTGAAACAAGATGTTGCCCCTTGAATGTCGAAATTCATACAAAATTATTGTTAGCATTTTTCAAAATTCGAGTTATAGAGGTTTTTGTGTATTTTTTTTTATAAATAAATAAATAAATAAATAAATATCAAAAATTGACAAGGGTTTATTTTTTAGTATATCGGGATATCAAGTTTATATACAATCGTTATTATCGAAAAATGTTTGTGCATGGAAAAAGTTAAATGTTAATCAGGAATCTTTAAATTAAATTTAAAATTTAAAAATATTTAATAATATTTAAGTATATACATATGTTTTAGATTAGTATGATCTCCAGGGTCGTTTTAGCGATGTCCGTATATCTGGCTGTTGAAATCATGATTACAGAAAAACTACACAGAAGATATTTTGTTCATAAATGGAATGAACGCCGTTCATTTTGACTATTCTATAAGTAGATATTATTATTTTAATGACGCGTCATGCCTCATGACGTGCAGTGGTTATTTTCACTGCGCGTCGTGATGCGTCGATAGTCGATGATGGCAGACACATTTCTTGGTTTTTTATTCATATGTCATTTCGTACATATACAACGAATCGTTTGCTGTGGTATTTACAAGTCCAAAGAAACGTGCGCCGCACAGTGTGAGATGTTCACTTTTTTATTAGACAAAAGTCCTTTTTTTATTTTGACAAATATTTAAATGAGGAATGATAGTGAACATATTATAATGGGACTCCAAATGTCAATGTTTGCACAATGCGCCAAGATGCACATTGTCGAATGATAATAATTTGTTTACTTTGCAGGTGAATAACTTTGTTATGGTTACGGATTTTCTTCAATTTTTTTTGTTAAATAAAGTTGTCTAAATACACTTCAAAAATCATTTAAAATTTACATGAAAAATATTTATATATTCGAATTGAAAATAATAGTTTTAATTGTAAGTATTTCGGAAAAAAGTGTCAACTTCTGTAGAAGTTTTCTTTCTTATTCAAATTATTTCGATTTTTAATTACATTCACAACAACAATGAACATTTTCACTTTTAGGAAAACAAAATTCTGGCTGCACATATTTGCAACCTCTATACACTTGTTTTCAAATTCTTGTAGGCAAATTTTTGATATTTGGCTAACAATACATATAGTTTGCGAACTTTTTAATTCTAAAACGTAAGCGAACAGTTTCTATAAATATTTCCAGATTCATTTATAAATCATTAAACCCGCTAAAGTTAAAACAGCGGGCTTAATGACAGAAATGTTGTCATTATTTCAAAACCAATTATTTATTAAAATTTTTTTTAATAATTTATTAAAATACAATATTAAATGAAGCATTAATAATACAGAATAAAAACAAAATTTTTACAAAAAATACCAAATTCTGTTATATAAATATTTCCAGATATTTCCCAAAATATACCCAATACTCCTTAATAGATTACATCACCGTGGTGAAAAAATTATTAGTCTACCTTTCCTAGTTTTTAAAATATAGACTTTTGTCTAGCTAAATAATGAAAATCTCACACTGTGCGCCGCAGTTACCTAACATCGATCAGGAACAAACAGCAACAATAGATAGCAACATTAAGAGTACACTAAGAAAACATGTTATTTTCAAACTATTTATATCGTCTTTGAGACAACCATTTCTCAAATATCCGTCAAATACGATAACTATTGTATTTCAAATTTACGATTATTTATAGCAAACGTCAATTTAACCAAAAAAAATAGGAAGATAGTTGATGAATATTTGGAAAAGTACTCCATTAGAATTCGCGGAGTAATTTTTATTGAATTAAAATAAAATGAATCAAATGTATTTATATTTATTCTAGAATTAAAACAGTATCTTGGTTATACATCGCCATCGTCTTTATAAATCCTTTGAAGATAAAATTATACAACGACTTGAGACTTCTTCGCGGAAGATCCAAGTTCGTCCGGCGATGCTGTCATCAATGTAAACTCTGAAAAGAAATAATTTTCCATCACGTGTTGAAAATTTCAATACCAGGAAATTTTATTTTCACTTTTACCATTAAAATGTAATATTTGAGTTAACACTTTTTTGCACCATTGGATTTAATTGTTGTGGATAAATCGAGCGTATGGAAAAAGTAGTCCATTTTCCTTTTTTATAGTAGTCAACTGTCAAAATACCTCAAAAGTTTTGGTGCAAATGTCCAAGAACTCAGGATGTTTGCTATAAGTCAACTGTAAATATTTCAATTTCCATTGCTGTTGTGGCAAACATCTCGTAACTATCTGCATATAAGTCATATTTAAAAAATTTTAATAGTTCTGCTGCATCTTTATTGAAACTTATGGGATGTTTGAATATTTGCTACAAGGCGTAAATTTAAACAGATAGTTGCAGCAAGACTTTCATAAACTTCTTGTTTTCTTAGTGTAGATATAAAATAAAATGAAGATAGTTAAAAAAAGAAATAAATTAAAAAAAAAAATATAATCCCAGCAGGAAATTTCGCCAATGATTCCTCAATGATTCCCCTATGTCAGGTCAGAAACATATATGACCGATAGCATTTTCGCCCTGCAAAGCATTGATGACATTTTTATACAAATGTCCACTGCATGATGTAGCATTTACGATGTCATGCACGTCATTCATCAATGAAGGCACAAATGATTGTCGTACATATATATATATTTTTTAAATAAAATATTATTTTTTTTTATATATTTTTAAATATATATATTTTTTTTCAATTTTCAGTTTTACGCGTAACTGTTGCCCCTAAACGTATGTTGTATGCATTTCACATTGCATTTCACAACGTTAATGCTGCATACCTTTAGGGGCATGTGAGGTGAATGTTTATTTTCATCAATGACGTCATCAATAACATTTCATCAATGACATATTTTCACAATGTCATTGATATATGAATATATGACATATGGTGTATGACGTCTTTAATGCAATGTCATTTATGAAATTGTTGTAGACATATTCATCAATGACAAATTTTTCTAATGTCCTGGATTCATCATTGATGACCTTATCGTCAATGAGGCCATTTCCTGCTGGGATATAATATAATAAAATAAAAATTAAATAATATAATGTAATATAAGAAAAGAAAAGAAAAAAAGATTTTTATTTATTTTTAAATAGTTTAAAAGTTTATAAATACAATTAATTTTTCATAAATATTATGTATGCGTTCATCAATATTATTAACTTTTCAATTACTGTTTTATGAACGATTGATAAATGGGATGAATTTTGTGATTGGTTGAGTCGTAATGACAAATTCATAACATTTATGAACAAATTCATTAATAGTATGAACTTTTTTTTCTGTGTAGAGCTAGATCAATGAAACTCCTAATTTTGATTACCCATGTGACTTAACCTTCCTCACAGACTTAGTGGTTTTTCTTTAAAAATAGTTTACTTAAAAACCCACGAATTTTCAAAAGAAAAGTAACAAAAGTATATGGCTGCAATAAAATCTATTTTGAAAAAAAAAATATTGGGTTACTTTTTTACAACGTTCTACAACGACGTTATAGAACGTTGGTGGTGGTAAAATTGGTGCGCAATGTTCAAATTGTGAATGAAAAATATTTGCAGCTGTCCTTGAAAACATGTCTCGCTTGTATATATTTTCCGTCATACAGATTGAAAAATTAAGGTGGCAACTATAACCAAAAGTGGTAGATTTATGAAATTACTCCGATGTGAATTAAAAATGAAATGCTTCTGCCGAACAATAATAGAAATATAAAAGCAGCGGCACATAACATTAAAAAGTAACATCATTCATTTCATGTGTTGACGACAATTAATATTAACTGTTTATATTAAATTATTGTATACCAAAATGGGTTCCACAATTTCCAATAGCAAGAATAAAAAAAATGATAGCAGTTGTACCTCCGATGACTCGACATACAAAAAATACCAACAACTCAAAGTAAGTCATACAGCCTAACTACAAAGCAAATAAAAGTCAAATTGCAATGTAGAGTTTTTGCCAAACAAAATTTGTCAAAATTTTGATAACATTTTTAAGGTATGTGAAGTATTTTGGGGCTGATAGTTTATTGTTTGTTTTAGGGATGTTACGGAGCGCGGCATTTGCAGTAAGATAAAATCTTTGGCGTTTGCACTTTTAGATGCACGGACAGTAAAAGTAAAAAAACGTCTCGAAAAGTTTATGTATTAATGATTCCCATAGCCTAAATTGAAGCAAAGAAAAAAAAACGTTACTCACAAACGAACAATTGCATAAAAGAACTTCGTTTGTGGATTTATTTTTCGGATAAATAACACTGTTTGTATCAAATGAGCTTTTCTTTGCTTTTTCTACCCTACACCTGATGTAAAGGGTATAGTAGTTTGTGCATATCCCTTAGGAGGCGTGGCCGGTATGGAAAAGTATAAATCGTCAATATCATGCCAAAGGGGTGAATGTGTAATTTTTGACATTTGCTTTTTTTTTAATTTATGAATGTAGTTTACCTTAGGTATACTCTATTAAAATCGTATGTGGTTTTGTTGGATATTTCTAGCCAAAAGGGCGAATTCGAAATATTGGAATTGCTGTCATGCCAAAAGCGTGAATCTTTTCTTTTTTTGTCATAACTTTTTATTGATATAAGATAAAATAGTGGTGTAAAGGCAATATTTTTTTATAAAGCGCCTATCGATCATTAAAATATTTTTTTGATTTTTTATCATTTGCAAGAAAAATGTTTGGCATTTTTTTTTAAATAATGATGCCAATCGATAGGTGTTTTAAAATCAAACAATGCCTTTACATTACTAATTTATCTTGCACCAATAAAGAGTTACATCAAAAAAAACCAAAAGATTCGCCATTTTGACATGACAAGATTTTCAAATTTTTTCGTTTTATTGCTATAACATGCATATCAATAATATTTTGCCAAACATTTTTCTGGCAATTAACAAATGGGAAATTAATATTAAAAATCCGAATTTATTATTCAGTAAGTTGTTGAAATACAAATATATTTTATATGGGCCATTCCACACCAAGTCGACGATCATTGAATGATGAGAAAAAGTAGAACGTAGCGAAGATGAAAATAAATGATGAGAAAAGATGAAAAAATGATGAGAAAAAAGATGAGAAAAGATGAAGAAAATGGTGAGAAAAATGATGAGAAAAGATGAAAAAAATGATGAGAAAAATGATGAGACAAATGATTAGAAAAATATGAGGACAAATGAGAGAATGGACACATCCGATTGCTGCTGAATGATATGTAAGCAATGGTTTCGACATGTTCATTGAAAGATGCGGTGCTCCTGGACATGTCCATGATGACCTTGGACAAATTTTTTTTTTTCAATATTTTTTGAAATGTTATAAAAATGATTTTGGACATGTCCACTGGAGGATGAGGTGCTCCTGGACATTTTCATGATGACCTTGAACACAAAATTTTTTTTTTTTATTATTTTTTGAAATGTTATAAAAAGGATTTTGGACATGTCCAAAAGGATTTTGGACATGTCCACATGAGGTGCTCCTGGACATGTCCATGATGACTTCGGACAATTTTTTTTTTTCATTATTTTTTGAAATGTTATAAAAATGATTTTGGACATGTCCACTGGAGGATGAGGTACTGCTCGACATGCCCATGATGACCTTGGACAAATTTTTTTTTCATTATTTTTTGAAATGTTATAAAAAAGATTTTGGACATGTACACTACACTGGAGGATGAGGTGCTCCTGGACATGTCCATGATGACCACTTCATGTGGGCGGAATCGCCTTCAAAAGATCAAAAAAATCGAAAATATTTAAAAGATCCTAAACATCAAAAAGATCGAAAAGATCAAAAAGATCAAAAAGATCAAAAAGATCAAAAAGATCAAAAAGATCAAAAAGATCAAAAAGATCAAAAAGATCAAAAAGATCAAAAAGATCAAAAAGATCAAAAAGATCAAAAAGATCAAAAAGATCAAAAAGATCAAAAAGATCAAAAAGATCAAAAAGATCAAAAAGATCAAAAAGATCAAAAAGATCAAAAAGATCAAAAAGATCAAAAAGATCAAAAAGATCAAAAAGATCAAAAAGATCAAAAAGATCAAAAAGATCAAAAAGATCAAAAAGATCAAAAAGATCAAAAAGATCAAAAAGATCAAAAAGATCAAAAAGATCAAAAAGATCAAAAAGATCAAAAAGATCAAAAAGATCAAAAAGATCAAAAAGATCAAAAAGATCAAAAAGATCAAAAAGATCAAAAAGATCAAAAAGATCAAAAAGATCAAAAAGATCAAAAAGATCAAAAAGATCAAAAAGATCAAAAAGATCAAAAAGATCAAAAAGATCAAAAAGATCAAAAAGATCAAAAAGATCAAAAAGATCAAAAAGATCAAAAAGATCAAAAAGATCAAAAAGATCAAAAAGATCAAAAAGATCAAAAAGATCAAAAAGATCAAAAAGATCAAAAAGATCAAAAAGATCAAAAAGATCAAAAAGATCAAAAAGATCAAAAAGATCAAAAAGATCAAAAAGATCAAAAAGATCAAAAAGATCAAAAAGATCAAAAAGATCAAAAAGATCAAAAAGATCAAAAAGATCAAAAAGATCAAAAAGATCAAAAAGATCAAAAAGATCAAAAAGATCAAAAAGATCAAAAAAATCAAAAAAATCAAAAAGATCAAAAAGATCAAAAAGATCAAAAAGATCAAAAAGATCAAAAAGATCAAAAGGATCAAAAAGATCAAAAAGATCAAAAAGATCAAAAAGATCAAAAAGATCAAAAAGATCAAAAAGATCAAAAAGATCAAAAAGATCAAAAAGATCAAAAAGATCAAAAAGATCAAAAAGATCAAAAAGATCAAAAAGATCAAAAAGATCAAAAAGATCAAAAAGATCAAAAAGATCAAAAAGATCAAAAAGATCAAAAAGATCAAAAAGATCAAAAAGATCAAAAAGATCAAAAAGATCAAAAAGATCAAAAAGATCAAAAAGATCAAAAAGATCAAAAAGATCGAAAAGGTCAAAAAGATCTAAAAGATTAAAAAGATCTAAAAGATCAGAAAATCGAAAAGATCAGAAAGATCGAAAAGATAAAAAAGATCAAAAAAATAAAAAGATCAAAAAGATCAAAAAGATCAAAAAGATCAAAAAGATCAAAAAGATCAAAAAGATCAAAAAGATCAAAAAGATCAAAAAGATCAAAAAGATCAAAAAGATCAAAAAGATCAAAAAGATCAAAAAGATCAAAAAGATCAAAAAGATCAAAAAGATCAAAAAGATCAAAAAGATCAAAAAGATCAAAATGATCAAAAAGATCAAAAAGATCAAAAAGATCAAAAAGATCAAAAATATGTATATGTATATGTATATGTATATGTATATGTATATGTATATGTATATGTATATGTATATGTATATGTATATATATATATGTATATGTATATATATATGTATATGTATATGTATATGTATATGTATATGTATATGTATATGTATATGTATATGTATATGTATATGTATATGTATATGTATATGTATATGTATATGTATATGTATATGTATATGTATATGTATATGTATATGTATATGTATATGTATATGTATATGTATATGTATATGTATATGTATATGTATATGTATATGTATATGTATATGTATATGTATATGTATATGTATATGTATATGTATATGTATATGTATATGTATATGTATATGTATATGTATATGTATATGTATATGTATATGTATATGTATATGTATATGTATATGTATATGTATATGTATATGTATATGTATATGTATATGTATATGTATATGTATATGTATATGTATATGTATATGTATATGTATATGTATATGTATATGTATATGTATATGTATATGTATATGTATATGTATATGTATATGTATATGTATATGTATATGTATATGTATATGTATATGTATATGTATATGTATATGTATATGTATATGTATATGTATATGTATATGTATATGTATATGTATATGTATATGTATATGTATATGTATATGTATATGTATATGTATATGTATATGTATATGTATATGTATATGTATATGTATATGTATATGTATATGTATATGTATATGTATATGTATATGTATATGTATATGTATATGTATATGTATATGTATATGTATATGTATATGTATATGTATATGTATATGTATATGTATATGTATATGTATATGTATATGTATATGTATATGTATATGTATATGTATATGTATATGTATATGTATATGTATATGTATATGTATATGTATATGTATATGTATATGTATATGTATATGTATATGTATATGTATATGTATATGTATATGTATATGTATATGTATATGTATATGTATATGTATATGTATATGTATATGTATATGTATATGTATATGTATATGTATATGTATATGTATATGTATATGTATATGTATATGTATATGTATATGTATATGTATATGTATATGTATATGTATATGTATATGTATATGTATATGTATATGTATATGTATATGTATATGTATATGTATATGTATATGTATATGTATATGTATATGTATATGTATATGTATATGTATATGTATATGTATATGTATATGTATATGTATATGTATATGTATATGTATATGTATATGTATATGTATATGTATATGTATATGTATATGTATATGTATATGTATATGTATATGTATATGTATATGTATATGTATATGTATATGTATATGTATATGTATATGTATATGTATATGTATATGTATATGTATATGTATATGTATATGTATATGTATATGTATATGTATATGTATATGTATATGTATATGTATATGTATATGTATATGTATATGTATATGTATATGTATATGTATATGTATATGTATATGTATATGTATATGTATATGTATATGTATATGTATATGTATATGTATATGTATATGTATATGTATATGTATATGTATATGTATATGTATATGTATATGTATATGTATATGTATATGTAT